>VXBQ01014221.1:214937-260267 GCA_013400175.1 Phainopepla nitens | reverse complement strand
GCAATGGGGGCTGCCAGGGTAGGGGGGCGGGGGCAGATAAATGTGGGGTCTGTGAGGCCGTGGAGTTTCACTGGGGGTTGTCCAGGGGCTGTGGGGTGAGGGAGTGGCTCTGGAGGGGGGTGTTGGGGGGGACAGAGGGCAGGAGGGGCTGCCAGGACTTGTGGGGCACAGGGCAGGGGGAATGGGGCTGCTGGGTTTGGGGCAGGTGCAGCACCTGGGTTTTGTTTTGGGGAGATGGGGGCAAGGGGCTCCCTCACAGGGTTTCCCTCATGAGGGGGAGTGGGACTCTGGTGCAGCCTCTTTTTTCATGTTTAAAAGTGGTGATGAGCAGCTCTTCCCTCTCTGAGCTGTGCTCCCAGAGGACCTCTGGGGTTCAGTAGGTTATTCTGCTCAAATTGCTATGAGATTTGAGGAATTCTGGACAAGCACCAGCCTTCTGTAGAGCTCTCTGCCTAAATTATTGTCTCTTTTAGCATGCCCAAAGTGTAATTTGGTGTTAAGGACCCAGATAATTTGACGACTTGCTCCAAACTGGGCGTGTACTGCAAAGTGAAAGCTGAGCTTTGCTGCAAAAATCGTTGAGAAAATGAAAGTCCTCGAGCGTCCTTCTGAGCAGTTTGTTCTGTAAGCAGGTCAAGGTGTTTCCTGGGGAGAAAGTATTGACTCATCCTCCGGTTTCTTAGCAGCATTTTGGTGTCTGCAGGTTAACAAGTGTCAGCTCTGCAGTGAGAGCAGGGTCCTGCCCGAGTCTCCTCAGGTTAAAAGGCTGAGGATGGACAGGCTCAGTGTTTGATAAAGAACCAGTTGCACTCCAGAAAAACAAACAACCAACCAAACAAACCCACTGCAGAAATCTCCCGTGTTTCCCAACACTGCAGGACAGGCGGGCGTGCTCAGTCAGGTGGAGCGTTAGAGGCAGATAGGAAAGGTTTAATTTTCTGCTTCTTGGATTAAGCTGTGCTCAGGGTAATGTTTAATTGGCTGGGACAGAAGGAGTTTGTTTGTGTGTTCCGTTTGAGCTCACTTCCTCCTCGCTGACACACAGCCTGGCTTGTGTGGGGAGCACAGGAGGTGCTGTTCCTCGGCAGAGCAGGGACCTGGGGCAGTTTGCTGTTCTTGCTGACCTCACTGTGGGGCCGGTGAGGAGCTTAGTGCATCTACAAGAAGCTTTTTTAGCTCTCCATGCCATTAGGATGGGAGGTTTGAAGGTGGTGTTTTATTGTGTTAACCTGTGGTGGGTTGTATTTCGACACCTTGAAGCTCAGGTTTTAAGACAGGTGATCATTAAGGCTTATACACGATGCCATAAACAGAAGGAGTTTTAATCCTTTGTTTTCCCACTGTTCCTTCATTTTTTCCACAGCAGAAAGCTGTGATGAGCTTTAAATGTTTCTTACAAATTCCAGATCCTTGGGTTTACCTATCTCCATCCACCAAATACTGCATCTCCTCAACACCTTTGTGCCCACAGTGCTGGAGAGGGGGATCCTGCAGTCCTTCTCTGTAACCTCAGCTGGTTTTGGTGGCACGATTGGGTGTAATGAACCAAAACAATCACCTTTGGCTGGTGTGTTTCCCATTGGGGGCTGGGAATCGTGGAGCAGAGTGACCCAGCTGCAGCACTCTGTGACTGCACATCCACTCAGCTGTAGCAACTGAACTTTTGATTAAAGGCTGATTGCCCTGACAGTGGTGCTCATGGGTTAATGCCTAATTGCTCAAGTTTTTGCTGAATTGGAATAGTTTTGAAGTCATCATTTAAGTGTTGTGTTAAATTGTAGGGCAGAAGAAGTAGGATGGTTTTCAGTGAGGCTCAGTCTTTCTCATTGTCAGGTACTGTGTGATTTGGCTCCTGAAATGAGAGCTGAATGCACTGCTCTGCACTGAGACTGCCAAGGAATCATACATGTCAGGTTTTGGGAGGTTAGTGGTCACTGGTTGAGTTTATGCCTGAAATCTGTCTTCTTCACATCTCCAGTTTTCTCTTTATTGTTGTTGACCTCGGTGTGGGTTTGTGTTGCTTTGTTTGTTTGTTCAACATTTTCACTTCTTGTGCAACTTTTCACTAGAGTTTGCTGTTAATAATAACTGAGATTGTAAACTCTTCAGTTAGGCTGCAGCATGATCTGAGCTGAGCTGGCAGTGCTGTTGTTAAACCTGGAGCTTGGACTTTGATCCAGTTTCTGCCTAGAGGGGTGGGAGCAGATTTCCATGCTCTGCTCTGTGCTCTGCTCTCCCCTGGCTCTCCCAGGCCAGCTCAGAGGGGCAGTGGAGCTGGGCAGCCTGTGTCTGACCCAGCCCTGCAGTTTGTGTCCTCAGGTCTGCCTGGGTGAAATGCCCTCCTCACCAAGGCTGTGCTGGTTTCACTGTAGGAAAAATGGTGTGCATTAGGGCTAGGCTGCTTTCCTGTCCCTTACAGTGCTTTGTCATAGGATGTGGAATCACAGGGTGGATTGGGTTGGAAGGGCCTCAAAGATCACCTAATTAAAGATCCCCTGGCTCCATCTCCTCTCTAAACCTTCTGACCAGTCCTGAGGGATACAGAGCCTGATCTGAAGATAAGAAATCAAAATACATTGAACCAAGTTCTTAATGAACTTGTGCTTGATGGAACAGGCTGTGGGCAGCAGGATAATGTGAGCTGCAGGCAAGTGTGTGCATGTGGCCCCTTTTTGGACACAGCTGTGTGACCTGCTGCTGAGCAGGGAGAGAGGCTGAAATTGGTTCTTCTCTCGAGTCCCAGCTCTGCCTACAGACCCACCCCAGCTGTGCCTGGATGTTGCTGGCAGCCTGAGCTCTGGAAGTGCAGCCAGGGCCCTGCTGAGGTCTCTGATGCTGCTGTTCTCTGCCTGTGCTCTGTGCCCTGCACTTCCATGTATTTACCTGGTGCAAATGTTCCCCAGCCCTCCCCTGATTGCCCATTGTGCAACCCCAGCCTGGCTCCAGCTCCCCAGAGTAATTCCAGTCATTACCCTCACAGTCCCTCTCTGTGGTTTCCCATCAAGCCTGTTTTCCTCCCCTTCCCAGGGACTGGGAGTGGGAAGTTCCCTGAGCTGGGAGTGCTTTGCAGGGGTGAGTAAGTGGAATCTCTGTTTCACAGGTGAGGACAATCCTGTCACTGCTGGGCTGATGTCAGGACCAGGACTCACCTGCATGCAAAGGTTTCTAACCCCCTGCTGGTAGGTGCCTCTAAAGTTGATTACCGAGTCTTTAAACATCATTGCAAGGTTGAAAAATTACCCTCTTCTTTAAGGAACCAAGAGCATGACTGTCAGATCAAGAATTCAGATTTTGTGTTAGGTTTTTCCTTCTTTCTCAGCCGGTTTCCTCAGAACTGAGATGGCTTATTCTAACCTCTGAAAGACCTTTTTGGCTTGTAAATTGATGCTCCCACAAGGGACTTTGTTTAGAAAGAATTGTTGTTCTGAGATGCTGTTAATTCTTCTCAGTGTCTGTAAAATTTACAACTTCTTCACATTAATTGCTCTTGAGGTTTTCAGTTTACTCAAAAATATTAACCAGGCTTCTTTCTCTGATGCCCTCTGGCTCCTCTGCCAAATAGTCTTGGAATAGGAATTTCCACATTTTATTTTGGTGGAAGCTAAAATATTCATTAAACATCAGCTTTTTTTAATGCTGCCACCTTTTTATTTATATTCAAAAAGTTGTGGGATGTGCTAATAAGAATATACTTAAGGAGCATATGCTTTGAATCTTTTAGTTTAGGCTGATGTTAAGTGAGATTTGAAACTCATTGAATGTAATTTAAATTTAAAATACTCTCTTTTGAGAGTAGCTTGTTGCGTGGTAACCTCTGCTGCAAGAAGGATGGTTCCTTTGGGCATTATATATTCTATATACAGACATGGATGATTTCAAATTGCAGTGTCACAAGTGGCACCACTAAATCCACACCACTTGAGCTTTTACTGCTTTGGCTTTTCCCCAGATGAGTCAGGATCTGCATCCCACGGAATTCCAGACTGAAACTGATGTGATGCTCCTTTTCTTTGATGTCCAAATACCTTGCTCAGAGCAAAATGGCCCCAGAGGGTGGACACCTGAGGTGTCCTGCACCCAGAGACTCAGCTTGCTGGTGTCACTCTGATGAGCAATTCAGTGTTTGAGGTCATCCTCCAGGAGCTTGTGTCATGCATTCATGAGTTTCCTTCCATGGAGGTGTTGGTGCTTCCCAGGACTTTGCCTGGGCCAGGATAATTTGGAAAACTGCCCAGCAGAGCTGTCCCTGGGCATGGAGAATGATAAGCAGCAGCTTGATGCTCTGTAGTTTGGTGTTAAAATAATTGTGCTCAGGCTGGAAGCACAACTGGTGCTGCAGCTCTGAGGCAGTGAGCAATTCCTTCTCTGTGGGATTGCCTTTGAATTTGTTTTATATGTATCTTAAAAAGGAGCTTTTATTCATCTGTTGGAGTAGATTTCTTTATAGACACTTGAATTTGATAATCTGAGGACAAACAGGCCTCTGGGTTCCTGAATGGTTTATAAATAGCCAATTAATGGTTAAATAAGGGAAATCTCTGTTTAGATTAACAAAATAACTTTTTTCTTACTGAATCCATGAACCTCTTCCTATATATCTGCCCAGACTGCTGGGCTAGGAGCAGAGATGGATAGAATGTCAGCTTGATAGATTGTTGGAGCTGGTTTTTGGTAGTTAAACAATAATGGAGCTGTTGTGTGCTTGCAGGGAAACACTGAGCTCTGTGTGCAGACTTCAGCCTGGAGAAAGTTCCAATTGTTCCAGAGAAGGGCCAGTTCTAAAATGCAGCTTCTGTGGCTGGTGGCACAGCTGGCCAGATCCCTGCCTGTCCTGAGGCCCTTGCACAAGCATTGCAGGAGAGTTTGGAAACAGTTTATTTTTCAGATTCCAACCAAAGTGTAGATTTCCAAGTCCCCTTTGACTGTATAATCCAAAAAGTAGAAATGGAAGCTGGTTTTTACGTAGGGGCTGTTTGATGCTGTTGGAGCCCAGGGCCCAGGTTCCTGCCAGTCAGACAGAGGCTGATATTGCATAATCCATGCTTTTTGTCTCAGTTGTTGCAGGGGATCATGGAGTTGCCTGTCAGCTCAGTCAAACCTGATCTGTCACTCTGCATCTTCTTGTGCAGAGAGCTCCGGGGTAGGAGGAGCAAGATTTTCTCTTATGCAGAAGAGAAACAAGAGGGAGTTGAAACATGGATTTAATAAAAAGAAACCCCAAACCATCAGTGTCCTTTTTTTGGCAAACTACTTTTCTATTCCTGCTGTTATTTATACTGTTTGTTACTTGCTCCTTTGACCTGAATACAAATCACAGACAGATTTTTGCAATGGAAATACCTACGTCAGGAATGTCATTCTGAGTGAAGGAATTCCTGGAAAGAATTGAAATAAGCTGTTTAGCTCACTGCCAGGCTTCAGGAGCAACTTGGAATGCCCACAAGGTGTGCAGGGAGAGTGCAGCTGGAATTCAAAGCACCTGTAAGTGACTGCTTGTGTATGGCAAAATAACACTCTTAGAAACAAAGCACTTGCAGCATTTCTTTTTATCTGCCTTCAGAGGCACCTTAAATCTGCAAATATCCTTATCTGATCACCTTGACAGCATCTCTGAACTCTGCCATGAGTGAAAACCTCTTTAGGGTTTGAACTGTGTGTGTTTTAGAGAGAGCACACAACACATTTAACACAGATTTGCCATTTTGGTGCCTTGGAACCCTTAACGTGGCATGGTTTCAGCAATGGAAATTGAAAAGATTTCAGCAAGAGTTTGTGCTGCTCTTGCTGTGGTAAAGGTCGTTGATATCAGGTTTTCAAACAATGTGTTCAACTGCACATAATGAAGGCTTTTCATCCAGCAGAATGTAGGCCAGAGCCCAGGCTGGGTCATGAAAGGCTTCACTTTGTCTGTGGGAAGTGAGATGATGGTTCTTGGAATGAGGCCTGTCTCCCTCAGTGCTGCTCTGCCCAAAGCCAAGCTCCCTTGGTCAGCCATTGTTCTGGAGGCCTGAGCTTGCTTTTTGACTTCTGGATGTGGCTCTTCATAACATGAGCTAAAGCTTTCACTGCTCTGGCAGGAGTAAGATGCAGGCTTGACATTAAATCTAAAACATGGTGGTATTTCCCAAAAATTCCCCTCATGAAGGAAAATGTGAAGAAAAGGGTGTAAATTGTTACTGTCCACTGTGTGCTTGACTGATCAACCTTAATCCTTGGAATTGGAGGAAACAGTCTAAAGGTATTGACCAAACCTTCTAAATTTTAAAGGAAAAGGTTTTTTTTTACAGCATGTACAAAAGATTTGAAATTAAAAATCCTTGATGTTTTCCTAGCCAGCAGCTTGACAGCATGCTGCCTCCTTCACACCTTAAGTCCCAGTAATATTTGTCTTTTAGTTTGTAGTGGTTTGTGTTTTGTTTTTTTTTTTTTTTTTGAAGGCCACATTTGTCAGTAACACTTTTATTTTTAAGTTGAAATGCCCCTTTAAGTAAAAACAAGCTTTTTGAGCAATATTTTATTCTGCATGTTGGCCATAATTTTCATTGTGAACTGGGAAAGAGTTCAAACAAACAGGCAAAAAAAAAGCCACAAAAAATGAACAGGACTTGCACTATCTTTTGCACTTGTGTCAAACATGAATTTGGCCTCAAAATCATCTTGGGTTTTTTTTATATTCTGTGTTGTAAAATTGTTAGGATGCTCTGCAGAATTGCAAGGAGGTTGTTCACTCACATTTCTTCCTTTAAGTGCTTCACTTCTATGAGCTCTGCAGCTCTCTGAAAGTATTTAATTCCATTATTACTGTACATTCCATACAGTACTGCTTTAAAGAAATGAAATATTGATTCCATTCCCTGATGGGGCATTATCTGTATTTTGCTTATGGAAAACTCAAACACAGAGAACTGAAGTGGCCCAGACTCACAGAGCTGGAAACTGAAACTAAAAATCCTCACCCTGAATTGTCCCACATTATTTATTTCATTACTAATCTGAAAATAACTACCCAGTGATATTTTTTGAAATTTGGATTTTAATTTTTTTTTCAATAGGAATGTCTGTATCTGATTTTTGTTTGTGTAATCAATAATGAGTCCATTTCTGCTGAACTACTGAACTGAGAAAAGTAGAGTTGAAAAGAGAAGAAAGGTCGTGCTGATCTTATCATGTCAGTGGTGGAAAAGATTGTGTCATAGGGAGCTTCTGACTGGCAGCAGTCCTGTCTGGCTGTGCAGAAATGCCAGATAAGTTGGTTTTTGTTTGGGATCTGAGGAAAAAAGTGAAGGGGTTTTGAGGTTTTATTTAAAAAATAAGTATTCTTCGTTGTGAGAGGGCTGTGTGAAAGTACAAGACAGCTTAGTATGTTCTCAACCTCCGTGCTAGTTGGTCTGGTTTTGTTCTTCATGCCCCAACACCAGGATTTAGTCTAATATGAAAATCTTATTTGTCATTTTACAAAGCAAAAAGCCCCTAGAATGGAACGAAATGCTCCTGCCAGTTACAGAGAAGCAAAATGAAAATGTGACAATGCCTGTGTACTGCAGAGGCTGAGGAAAAAACCCCAACAGAAGGTGAATTAAAAAACCCAACCAAAACGAAGATTTATTGGTTTCTAAACCCCAGTGATTTCTGGAGCACTGACTCATGATGTCTGAATGCCTGGGCTTGCCAGAAGCCTGCACTGAAATGTGACCCTGCTGGCTTGGGCCATATATGGGAAATTTCCCCTCTGTGACAAAGGTAGGGACTGCAGGAGATGCAGCTCCCTGGTGAAGCTTTCCTTACCTCCTGTCCTCTCAGTCTTCTGTAAAAACACATTCTCTGGGTTGGAGCCTGTGGGTTCCACATTCAGCACTTTGTGTTTGATCCCTTGAGTTGGGTGGGTTCGGGTGAGCTCTGCCATCACAGGATGCCCATCCTGCCTCTGGTGGTGCTGCACACAGGTGATTAAAAGCCTTGGCAAAGAACTTGAATGTTCTGCCATAATTGATGTGCAGAGGTGTGGGAATAAAGGAGAGTTACCTTTTTTTGGATCCTGGCTTTAGTTCCCAGAGACAAATGTTTGCTTGAATGGGTTGTGAGCCCCTGTGTGAGCTCTTGCAGAATCTCCTCAGGATGTGCCCCCTCAACTCAGCAACCAAAACCATGGGACCAGATGGCTGTTGGGCTTGTTCATGTTTCTGTTTGAAGAAAGTCCAGATTTCAGGCTGCTTTGTTTTGGATTTCTCAGTCCTTAATGTTCTGCAGAGATTGAGGCTGGAGGGAGAGAGGCACAGCAGTCGAACAGGGATGGTGGTGAAGGAGCCTGTGCAGAACCTTCCAGCCCTAGGAACAAACACTGCAGATGGCTGGAAATGAACTTTTCCACAACATCTGTCCCCTGAATGCTGGAGAGAGTTCATGCTCGTCCTGCTGGCACACACTGGGTGCTGAGGCTTGAACTCTCCCTCAGTTTTCAAACTCTTCTCCAGGGCTGCATGGAAGCAATTCTGAATTTCAAATGCTTCCGTGCTAAATGGAGATTGGCACAAGGATAGTATTTATGGAAATGATTTAAGAGTACAACTTCAAAGTCCCTCTGAAAGTTCCACCTGTATTAACTTCCTTCAGATGAGAGTGGGGTATTTTCCCTTGTTCACAGATAAGGTGACTAAACCATAAATAAACTCACTTTTTTGGTGCTATCTTTTGTTATCTCAGGAACAAAACCGGTCCTCAGGTTTGTATTCAACATCCTGGACCTTTTTTTAACTGCTGACTAATTTCTAAGTATTTCTGTGGCCTGTGAGGGCAGAGCTTCCCACCCTGTGTTGGATGTGACGTGTGTGCTGAAGGAGAACATCTGCAGCTGCGTTTTATTCTATTTCAGCACCTAGTTTGGATTTGAATTCAGATTAATTTGGAATGGGCATAGCTATGAAATGAGTCTGCAGTGTTTGTACTTGTTATGATGTTATATACATCCAGATCTGTTTCAGTCCAGCCAAATAAAAATTATCTTTTTTCAGGCTCCAGTTAAATAGGTTAGAGGCTGTCAGCCAGTCTGCACAGAGCTGTGGTGCATCCAGTCCTACTGCACGTACACTTTTCCACTTGTATAATTTCCATGGGGTTTAGGTTCATTTTCTGCCAGCAGCTCCTGGAATAAGGTGGGGAGAAGAGTAGGTTTGGCACGTGAGGAATTTTGAGATTATATTTTGATTTTGGAGGGGTGAAATTTAGAAGTTTACTGGTTAAAAATAAACCCATAGCTTGGCATGACAAGTAATTTTCAGGCTCTCCAACTGGTGTTGTAATTTATCAGCAAACACTCTCAATTCTGGTGCCTGAGACACAGTGATAGCCTAAAGTCTGTGGAGCTTTAGGGCCAACTGCATCCCAGTTTCAAAGAAACTTGGTGTAATTCTGGCTAGTCTTGTCCAGTCCTGACTTTGAGGAGCTGTATCTGGGATAATGCACCTCTTTCTTGTCCTTTCAACTGCCCCACATGCTTGTGCTTCATTCCAAAGCTGAACTGTTGGTGACTGTGTAATTTATCCAGTTGTCATAATGAAACAAGATGGGTAATTGTAACCATAGGCTTTTGGGGCCAGGGATTCCAATGGAAATAGCCTCTTCTGTTTTTACCTGAAGTAGGGAACTCGAGATGTGATGCAAATACAGATTTATATCCTTTCTCCTCCCCTTTTTTCTGCAGCTCCCTGGATTCTCCCATTTAGGAGAAGGGTATCATGAAACCATCTGACAGCGGTTACCTTCTTCCATGGTGAAATCACCTTTCAGCAGGGGGGATTCCAAGCTGTTCCCTGGTTACACAGTGGATCTGCTCCTGTTTGTTTGCAATACCCAAACACTGAAGTCACTGAGTCCACAGCAGTTTTTTGCAGCACAGCAGAAACTTATTTTCAGCAAGGTTCTATTCTGGGCATTGTAAAATTTGCTGAGAGAGGGAGGTATTTAGTGTGGAGAGGAGGAGGAGGACTCTCTGAAAAGCTCCTGCTGTGCCTTTGGAGCCACTTTCTGGCTTCCAGGTGGGCACAGATCCAGGAAACCTGCCCCAGCTGTTGCCATGTGGCTGTCATGGAAGAGTGGTCGAGGTGGGTTTTGAGATGGAATCTGGATAGGATGGACCTTTCCTGGAGCAGGGCTGGTTAGGGAAGCTGCACAGTTATTGAAATGTTCAGGTTTTCATTGGGAATTTATTGCTACTTATTACAATTACAGTTTTAGCAGTGGCCCGTGCAGCTGAATGCAAGAAAACCTGTGAGGATAGGAATGAACAGAGAGAAGAATCCAGCATGGACCTTTTTCTCCATAATGAAAAGGACTGGTTGGGTTGGGAGGGGATAGTCTGGGATTCCTGCTCTGCTCCTTGCTGACGTTTTGGTGGAGAACTTCCACTTTTCAATGATACTTTTGGCTGTGAGACTCAGGGTAGAGACACATCCACCCATGCTGGGAATGGTAACAAAAGAGTTACTCTGGAATCTTGCTTCTCCAGAGTCTCCTTTCTTCTCCTCCTCACTTGGTTCATGCTATAATTACAGCTGACTCCATTGAGCCTTGCTGATGAATATCAAACCAGAGTGGAAGAGCACAGCAGCTTTTTGAATTGTTTTTCAGCATAACAGGAGAGTGGGAGGGAGATAAGCCCGAGGTCACCGTGTGTCCCTTGGGAACAGGAATGGGCCTAAGGAATTGAGATAGACTGGATAAGAAAATAATTTTCTAAAATCACATGATTTCATTAATCACTTTGTTTTGTTTTCTGTTAACCTGGTGGAAGAATGTCACTGACTTGCAAAGGAAAAAGGCAATTTACTTTCCATCTTGGCAGATGTCTCGAGACCTAATTACAGTTAAATAGCTAAAAGAACTTTTTGTCTTAATATTTTTCAATATATAAAATGCAACTTTGGGTCAGAAGAAACAGTTTACATTAAAATAATACTCACCCAGGTATCCAGTTCCTTACAAAACAGTATTTCCAAGCTTTCCATGTTAAAATGGGGGAAATTTGGTGTTTCTTGTACTACAGAGGAGGGGGAAAGTGGGCAAGAGTTGAGTTTGCAGTTCCAGGAGTCAAGTGAGAAGGTGTCTGTTTTGAAATTAGCTTTCTGGGCAATGCTCTATAAATCCCACAGCTTTCTAAAACCGTTTTCTCCATTTCAAATGGGAATTGCAGCTCTCTGTTTTCAAAGAGGTGCTTGAAGCTGAAGTCCTTTGTGCTTGTAGCAGTGCTGGTGGGATTTTGGGTGGAGATCTGTCTGTAAACCTCCTGAGCAGCATCAGGTGTTGCTGGGAGTACTGATAAGCACTGGTACAGCTGCAAAATGCTCTTGGAATACCTGCTGGATTTTTGTCATGTATATAAGAACTCATAATTTTCCTCTCAGCTAAGCCAATTTTCCAGGGGCTTACCTGGCAAGTGGTCTGCTCGATGTAAACCAGGTTATAGCAGCATAAAAGGGGCTTTGTGTGCACGAGGGTTTCCTCTGTACCACGCAAGTGGGAAGTGACTTTTGGAGCCTCTCTGGGCTCAGCAGCAGTTGCGGGCGCTGGCCTTTCGGCAGAGCTGCGTGTGGCTGTGCTGAACGCCTGTGGCTCCGTTCCAGCTTTCCCCTGCTCTGCCTTGCACCCTGCCCCAGCGGGCTGCCCTGTTTACTCTCCGCTCTGTGCTAAATGGATGTCACTTCCTTCATTAAAATGCTGGTGCGTGGCCAGGTTGCCTTCCTTCGGGCTCGCCCGCCCGCAGCAGCCGCAGCGCTGCCGATCCGGCTGCGTGCCGCGCTCCGGGATCCGCTCCCGCGGGATTGCTGGGCCCTGCCGAGCTGCCGAGCCCACACACAGAGGCTCGCGGTGGAGAAGCACAGGTGCAGAACACACTCTTCAGCTGTGTTGGAGAGGGGCTGAAGATGGATTGTCGCTGGTGGGCTCGGGCTGTGCTTCCAGCCGGGGACCGCGCTCATCTCTCGGCAAAGGCGTAGGCAGCGTTCGGAATGGGGTGCCAGTGGCAGCCTGCTCTGGCCGGCCTCTGCACATGAGGATGTGGCTGCTGTCGGAGGGCATCCCCTGATGTGCCTGGCGGTACAGGCACTCCTGGGTGCACAGCAGCACAGCCGAGGGGACACAGGAATCCCGGACACCCTGTTCTGAGCGCTCGCTGCCGGCTGACAGGAGCACTCTGCCTTTGCAGCTGGCCAGGCTCTCCCCTGAAGAGTTTCAAACTGACATCTAAGTCGCTGATCACACTGGTGAGCAATTAAATATTTGTCTTTGTAAGAGTCATTGCTGTTGCATGATTAGAGATGGGAGATGTCTCCAGGCTTTTGGAAGGCACAGAACAAAATGGAAAAGTCTTTCCTCCTTCCATAACACAATTTCTTGTGTCTCCCCACCTGAGCGCTCCTGTTTATAGCTGTGATCCAGTGCTGGTATTTATTTATTTATTCATTTCTTCAAGGTGTGCATGCTGTCACCTTGGGCACGTGAATTAGTACCTTTACTATAAACATATTTTTCCTATCCCTACATAAATTCTGACAGTCCAGTTATTTTACACAGTAAATGAGATGTACATTGCTTGTGACAGATTTGTGTCCCATCTCTTCCTTTTCTCCTGCTCTTTACTGGTTGAGACACCACGTCTGCAAATGTCATGCTCAGACTGGCAACCTGCTTCCTTCCCTTGTCCCTTCTGCAAGTGGTTCATTTGACTTTTCCAGCTGTCCCAACATATGGCTGCTCCCGTTTATCATAATTCAGGTCTGTGCCTGGGACAAAGGCTGATAAAAATAATACTTTGTGCATAAGTGGCATTGGAGCAGATTGTTCTATAGCTCTGTTATCAAGCAAATATTATTTTTTGACCTAATTGTGAGTTCAGTGTGCAAGTGGTAGGTCATTAGTGAAACTAATTTTAGCAAGGCATTTCTTATCAGTGCAGGTTTGTTGAAATTTAAAAAAAAAAAGTAATTGTAACAATGAGCAATTGTACAACACTACCAATGGGCTACCAAGGTGGTTAACTCATTAAATACTTCAACCATTTCAAACAGCATTCATCAAAGTGAGATCTGATTCATTCTGCAGGGGCTACAGCATGGATTAATAACAAAACCAGTAATTTTAAAAGTGAGCTATCAATACATGAGTATTTTAAAGCCACACTGCCTTTTTCTGGCCTCTTGAACAATTTCCTTGATCTTCAAGCTACTAGAAGTGGCAGGAACTAATGATTTTGTGATCAGCATTACCCAGGGTTGGTGTGTTGTGCTGAAAGTTGTGTCTTAGCAGTGGAGGACAGGCAGTGAGTGTGTCCAGGTTGGGCCTGTGGTGTTGTAGAGTATCTATAGCTGCTCACTGCAGGTTCTGCAGGCAGCAAGGAGGTTCTGAGGGGGGCAGGAGGGTGTCTCTCCATGGATGAGGGGCAGAGAGGAGCAGCAAGGAGGTTCTGAGGGGGGCAGGAGGGTGTCTCTCCATGGATGAGGGGCAGCAAGGAGGTTCTGAGGGGGGCAGGAGGGTGTCTCTCCATGGATGAGGGGCAGAGAGGAGCTGGGTGGTTCAGGGAGCTGATGGGAAAGCAGCTCGTTGTGGTGAGCAGAGGAGGTGTGAGGGCAGCCCTTGGGGCTGATGAGCAAACAGCACTGCAGGGAGTCCAGCCCTGGCAGAGCTGCTCTCTTGCATCTCCCTCCCTTTTTGGCACCCAGCTCCATCTGCAGTAGCCTCGAGGGTCATCAGCCCTGCTGTTCCAGTGGTTAAAGGCCTCTCAGGAGCAGAACTACTTGCTGCTGTGGTTTCTCCTTGTGTGGGAGTAAAATCAGCTGCTTCTGGGAGCTCAGTTCCTTTTGATCCCTTGATTCAAGTCTCCTTGGTGCTTCTGCATTCCAGCTGCTGAATTCCTGAGCAGTCACAAAAAGGAGCCAGACCCAGTCCTTGAGAGCTTTATTATACAGAGCTGGGAACTCATTGATTCCGAGATGTTCCTGTGCTTGCTCTAGTCTCTTGTTGTTTGTACCCTTAGGAAAATAAAGGCAGGTTTTATATTCAAACATAAACCACAGTTTCCCTCTGCAGCCACAGCCTACCCTTTGATGAAATCCAAACAGCTTGTGTAATAAGTCCTGTGATCCCTGATACTCCAGCTAGCAAGGTTATGGCAGTGATATTGCATGTAGAGTGAGAACCTGAGTTCAAACACTTTTTAAAATGAAGATGGAAAGTATAAGAATCGAGGCCTGCATTATGAATCCTGTCTTCAACTATGGGAGGAAAACTTTTTGGCATCACTGGTATTTCCTTCAGAATTAAATTAGCACAGAACTCATGGCATTGTGTAGAACGTGTTAATGAACTGGTGACAAAATGAATTTCTCTCTCCTGTTTAAATCCAGTGAAGAGAGTCACGGCATGCTCAGCTTCATACTGGAAGAATAAATAATCAAATAATTAAAAGCAGTCCAGCAGAGCATGGTGGAGAGCTGGCACCACTTTGCCCATGGCATTTATTGGATTCCTCTGGTTTTCCTTAAAGAACTGAAGGAAGCAGATGAAATCCCTGTTCCCGAGGTGCTGGTTGCCGTGGGGGTGGATGTGTTTGCAGGTCCAGGATGCACTGTTTGATCTTGTGCCTCCACCCTTGATGAAACTCCCTCTCCCTTTGCTCTGGCAGATGCTCCAAGCACAACGTGCACTTAGGGTTTGGGGCAGGTGGTTTTTGGCTGCCAGCAGTTGCTGTTGGGTGCCTGCCATGGAGCTTCCAGTTTGCCAAACCCAGCTCAGCTGCGTGGCTCAAGCAGTTGTTTCTGTGGCTCCCTGAGGCAGCACAGGCACCTTGTCCAAGGATAATGCAGCTATCAGTAGTGCCTTTAATGTCAGCTATGCCAGTAAGTCCACATCTTTTATTCAAGATGTTCCTCGAGAATTCCTGAAATCCATGCTGTCATTAAGTTTTCCAAGCTGTCACGCTGTTATTAGCCAAGTTACCCTGGAGCACAACACACAAGTAGCTTTTTCCACTGGGTGTTTTTAGTCTGGGCATTAATTTGTCACTTTGGTGTAGCTGTGGAGCTCCTTTGCAGGGGTTTGACAGGGTTTGTACAGGGCAGGACTCTGGTTCTGACCCTCAGACTGCCTCATCTGTAACATCCATCCATCCCTCCCTTGGGGAAATGAGCACTTCCTGGACTGTGCTGACCACGTACCTCCAAATGAGTAACAGAATAAATAAGGGAGTAATTTTGCTGTAGCAAACACTGTAGAGTTATCAAGGAAATTGTCATCCTGAAATTCCACTGGGGAATTACTGCTTGTAACTTTGAGTCCTCTATCAGTGGCAGTACTCATTTCCTTGGCTCTAAAGCTGATCCTGTCCAGGACAATGGAAAATCCCTCTGGAAGCAGCTGCTGAATCTTACCTGTATTTCTTGCTGCTGTTTTAGTGCAGCTTTAGGCAGCTACAGAGGTGTTTTACATGTGTACTCCTTTCTATGCAAGAGCAGAGATACCTTTGGGAAAATGTTAGGGATCAGAGGACAGTCCTGGTTGTTAAGTTGTTTGTTTATGGGCATTTCCTTTCTTTTCTTTTGTAGCTGAGCAGGATTAAGGTTCTTCTAAAGCAACATCTGAGCTTTTTGTTGGCCTTTTAATTCCTGGCAATCACAGAGCTACAACCCCAACTGAATGCTGAGCTCTGTCTTATTTTATCCTGGTTTGTGCACTGCCTTGTGTTTTTCTTCCCAATGTTTGACATGTTGCAATGTTCCAGAGTGAATTAGGAGGCTGTCTTTTTTTAGGAAAACAAAGTTTTTTTTGGGGGCAGGCAGTAGCATTTGTGTATTCTGTTATCGTGGGTGGCCTTCAGCTTGCAGGGGTCCTTGAAACAGGAAGGGAGCTGAACTCTGGGCACAGTTTTCCACTGCTGTGGAGGCTGTGAATGCTTGTTGGACTGTGCAGCTTTCATATTGTTTAGATTTGTGATTCCTAGGGACAAATTAAACCTCCAAGGAGCATGATTTCAAGTAGATATTCTGTATTTTTGCAAAAGCAAGGCTCTGCTAACTTCACAGTGGGATAGAGAGCTTGGAAATGAATGTGCAGAGAGAAAAAGGGTATTTGTTTGTTTTATCTGTGCCATCTAAAGGGCGTGTTTGATTGCAGGGCAAAGCTAATACAGATGGATGATAGATTTCTGTTCGTGCAGTGCTTTCCTTCATGTATTTATTGGGATCTTATTGCCAGCCTAAGTGCAATCCACACTATTTGTTGAGATCTGGTTGCCAGCCCAAGTGTCATTTCCAGTGCAGCAGTGAGCACATCAGCTACACCACAAATCCATGGCCTGAATGTGTAGATTTGCACTTGGACACTGCAATGTGCTGAGCCCACACTGTGGGGTTTGAAAGGCATCTGTCCAGGACAGCAGGGACTCTGAGCAGCCAAATGCAGCCAGGTTTTGAAAGGATTAAAGGTGCCACTAAAGCAACAGATTCTGGAACAGCACCAGAGTGCAAAGGCTTCCCGATTCAAGTACATCAGCCCCAAAGATTTAGCACAGCTTAAAAAAAGAACATATTATACCTAATAAGCTCTAGGATTCATAGCAGTCCTGTTCCCTTGGGAATCTGGAGTTTCACAGTGGCAATACTTACTGAGTAAAAAGCAATGAATTGGCTGTGCAGCTGAGAGATGTTTTATTTCTAGAAGTTTATAAAATCAAGTAGTTGCTGAACACTATCAGTGAGGGAGCTGATTTTTAAGACATAAAAGAAACAGTTCAGGAACTCCCATGTGGGAGCAGAAATGCAGAGGAAGCAATTTGTATTCAGTTTACCCGTAAGTGATGACACATGGTGTCTGCTCCAGAAACTGAATGCCCAGATGAATTCAGATTTCTTTGTAAACTCCCAAAAGCAAGTTTATAGCAGTGTATTTCTGGAATATTGCAGCAGAGGTGGTCTGGAACTGAGCATTTTGCACTGGACTCTGTTAGGATTTTTGGTAAGAGTGTGTGTGTGTGTATGTATGTGTATACATATAAAATTTGACTTGCAAAAATAAACAAGTGATTTTGTGTCTCAGCTGCGATTGTTTTCCCAAGCAAGTTACCAAAGCCAGTGTTTGATTTTCTTACATTACTGACATTGACCTGCTGTGTGATGATTCAGCCTTGTAATGCTGTAAATGCAGCTGAGAACTGCAGTGAATGAAATCAGTGCCTCGGCTGTCCTTGCTTTTATTTTATCTTTTTGGATTTGTAGCTGTAAATCTGTAGAGGGATTTAGGATATTACTGAAGAATAGCCATCTGTGATCCTGTTGCTGATTTTATTTAACTGTTCTGTGCCATATAATTTGAGCTCTTGTGTTCTTATCTTGATGCATTATTACAGATTAGAGCTTATGTGAAATAGAAACAGCCTGTTACAGCAAACTCAGAATCTGATATAGCCAAGTGGAACATAAATTTTATCTTATCCTCACTGTAGTCTCTTAACTCTGTGAAGTTTTAGTGATAAAGTTCTCTCAGTCTTCATTTGTCCCTTCTCACCAAAGCTGCAGCGTGCTGGACCGGCGCGTGGGGTTTGTGTGCAGAACTGACAAAGGTGCTGTCAGAAACGAAGGGTGGGCAGCTGTCCTGCATTTCCTGCTGCCTTGTCACCTGAGGTGGCAGGCTGAGGCGGGGCTGTGCCTGTGTTCTCCCTGGCAGGTACCATGTGGGCGAGCTGCTGTAACTGGTTCTGTGTGGATGGCTCCCCCGAGGAGGCGCCGCCGCCGCCGCGAGCCCAGGCCTACTCCAACCCCGGCTACAGCTCCTTCCCCTCTCCCACCGCCTCTGAGCACAGCTGCAAAGCCTGCGGCGTGCACTTCGACAGCTCCTCCAGCAAGGTGAGTGCAGAGCCAGCCCTGCCGGGGCCAGCTGCCTTTGTTTAATTGCAGACACATTTCACACAGTACCCTCGGCTCTGAGGACTCCGGCTGGGAGAACACAGCTCACCTTGGCTCTGGGGCTGCGGTCCTTCTGTCACCATTAACAGACTATCGTTAATGTGACTGGAAATCCTTCTTGTTTCCTCAACAGGAAAGCCAAACTGCTGATAATCACTTAAAGGAGCGTTAACTTGAGCATGAGTTATTAAATTTCTTATTTCAAAACATTAATGTCCTTTAAAAATAAATGTTGTGGCAAGAAGCTTGATAATGTTTGTGCTTTCAGTAAAGGAATATCTGCCTGCCTGTTTTCCAAACTATTGTTGCTCAAACTAAAAGCCAGTGAAGTTTTTTGAGGGTGTGTGTAGAACTGCTGAGCAAAAATAGCCCCAGACCAAACTCAAATCTATTTTATCTTACTTGTAAACTTGATTTGTGGGTATATAAATGCCAAAATAATTCTTACCACAAGACTTAATTCGACAGCAAACTGTGCCTGGGGCATTATTTGGACATGGTGGGTCCTTTAATGCTACTTGAAAATGTTCCAATGAGGAAAATTGTTCTGTGTGCACACTCTGTGGCTTAAGAAGTGTCTGGTCTAAGTTACTGAACTTAAGTATGTGAGAATTTAAAAATAATGGTGAATTCTGGCCACAGCCCTTTTAGATTATATGGGAAAGTTCATAAATTGGTTTTCCTTGCACTTTCTTATTTATGCATGAGGACACACATCTGAGGAATGGTGAGTCTTGGCAGAGCTGCTGCTTTCTGCTCCCAGCACAGCAGGGATGTTGATGCATTTTTGCACTGAGAAGTGCAGTTGCTTCAGGAATCAAGCTCTGGTGATGTATTTTAGGGTGTGTGGGTATGCTGAGGCTTCTCCTGCTGCTGGGTCAGCTGCAGTGGGGCCGTCCCTGCTCGTGACTCTGTCATGTTGTCTTTGACATTGTCCTCGTTTAGCCATGTGTCCTCACAAATACTTGAGGAGAGAGTATATACTGAATAGAATACAATATTGGATAGAATTCAATATATACTGAATAAGAATACTTGTGGAGAGAGTTACCCTGGACCTAGCACTTGCTGTTGGGCATGGTTGCAAAATAGTGGATGGAGATAATTCTGAAATGAAACCATCTCAGGCAGCTGTGAGGCCAGCAGCAGCTGTTTTCCCCAATACCTCCTAAATACCTGTTCTGTATGAGCTGCCCTTAGAGCAGTGTCTTGTACAGAGCCATCAGTGGCTCCAGGTGAGCTCTCTGGCTGGGAGAGGGGAAGCTCTGCTGCACAAATTGCAGAGGATCTGCTAAAGCTGTTGGAAACATTCCTGCCCTCAGCAGTTCCCCCATTTCCTGTGGGAGCTGGTGGCTGTACCTGTGCTCGTGTCCAGCTGCTCCTGCTCCAGGCTGTCGGGGAGACTGAGTCTGAGGTTTATATTCTGTATTCAGAGGGGGCTCCCAAACTTCCTCCCACCCTCCTGCTGCCCCAGCTCCTGAGCAGGGATCTCTGGCAGTGCCTGGAGCCTGCTGGCTGCAGGTGGGGATGCTGGAACAGCTGCAGGAGGGGCTGCCAGAGCTCACATCAGGTCTCTGAGGGAGAGAAAACATCGCTTAGAGCACACTGGTGTGTTTGTGAGCCATGGAAATTCCTCAGTGCTGTTGCTATGGAGGGAGAAGTGTATGAAATCTCACTGTGCTGCAAGGACAGCATGGAAAACTGCATTCTCTCCTGGGAGAGGCAGCACCTTTGAACTCCAGTGTCCAGTTAATGTTTATTCTGAAATACAGAGGATAAAAATTAATTCCTTCTGCACTGGTGACCATTAGAATAGCCTAGATTGCTTTAAAAAACCCCAAACCCATGAAACCAGCAAAACCCCCCCACGTGAAGCATTTCAGGGCTGTCATGCTGACTGTGCTGTCAGTGAGCAGCAGCCAGATGTGGCCTGACCTTTTAGGAACAAGTTTAAATGTACAACAACATTTGAAACTAATCCTTCTGAAGAGACCAGTGCCTCGAGTCACTGCCCTTTCAGACAGAGTTCAGGGAAGCTGTAAAAGCTGCTTGATGCTGAGATGTAGCCAAAGTGTCCATGTTTAAACACTTGCTGCTCAGATACAGCCTGGGGAGATTTTTTTTTTTCTCTGAAGATAAATCCTAGTGCTGAACTGCTCAGTCAGAGACATGTCTGGGTTTATTTTCACTTCCCAAATATATCCTTTGATAACTGAGGCAGGATTACTGGTAATTGCAAGAACATGTTTGATAGAACAGCCCTCATGCTGTGTTTGTTTTGTGATACCTAAAGATGGGAATGCTCAAGTGGGGGTTTTCTGCCTGCTGGAAAGTCCTTGGTTCCCTCTGCAGCCAGTTTGGCAATCTGGGGTTTGGGTTGTTTTGTGCAGTTTTTGTGTTGTTGGGGTTTTTTTATCTCAGTTCTTCTAACTGCTCTCATGTCAGAGATGGGGGATTCAGAGGGCAAGTGTTACCAACAGGGTTATTTTCCACTTCTCTGCCTTGGTGGATTTGTTTTGTCCCCTGGCTCTAGGCACACACAGCCATCAGTTCCTGTCTCTGCCCTGAAAATTTCCCAAGGGACAGGATTGCTCCTGCAATCACAGGGTCACAAAAAGTCAATTACATTTTTTTTAAATTGTGATGAAGTTAAGGAAACTCCTCCAAACTGGATGTTCTGTGGAAATTGCCCTTCCTGCTTTGCTTTGTAGTTGGTCAAAGTCACTTTTCCTTGGCAAGCCCCTAGACAGCAGTTTTGAGATGAGGTTTCAAGAGTTTTTCTGTGTGGTAGAAATTTTCACGTCTTAAATTGCTTGAGCAGGAAATTGGGATTCTTTCCAGTAAGTGTCACTGTGAGGCTCTAAATGAGAGGCCTGGAGGTGCTCTCTGGAGAGCAGGGAGGGTTTCAGGCTCAAAAGGGCATCAGAAAGAGCTTTGGTAAGCAAGCAGTGCATTTACACCCTGTAAAACATGAGCAACAACATCTGCTTTCTTCCAGCTGGGAAGTTAGAGATGTTCTTCAATCTCTAGAGCAGGCCATAAAACCAGTCTTTTGTCTTTGAGTTTGTATTTATTACTTCTTCAACTCCACCTGTGTGTTTTTCCTTGCACAGCACTGAAGGATCAGGATGTCAGGATTTCAGAAGGGTGCTTGGCCTCTCTGAATTAGCATTTTTAACCAGCACTGAAAACCACTTTTTTCTTCCTCCGGGACTTTTTAACAAGCATGTAATGTGGCTGTTCTGCTGCTGTTCCTATTGGAAAATGTAGAATTTGCCTTTCCAAAGGGTTGAGCAGTCAAGTTTCTGCAGAAGTCAGCACGGACAGTGAGTGCTTGGAACTTGTGAAAAATCAAGCCCTGAGTGACAAGATCAGAACAGTATCAAACATAAATATTTAACAACAGAATTCAATCTGTAAAGTTTTTAACAGTCTGGAACATAATATTTCCAAAACTTCCAACACCTTCTGTCTAGCACTAACTGGTACAAAGTGTGCATATTGTCTTCAAAATAAGCTATTTTTGTATAAATAAATGTCAGATTCTTTGGTGTCTGTGAGACCTTGCTGTGCCCTGTCTCTCTTGTGGTGAAACAAAGATTCATTCCAGGATTGCAGCAAATTGTGAGGGGAAAAAAAGGAGAGAGGAATGTCATTCTTAGCAGGTATTTATCAAAGAGAAATGTTTTTAAGTTGTTCCCTCCAATGCTGGAGCTTCTTAATGCACAGAACAATATGTACAGCTAGCTGGAATTCACTTACAAGTCTGCTGCCTCATCTCCTGATTTCCTCTGGCTTAAACTGCACGAGCAGGTGCAGAGAATTCCTGTCCTGTGAGGGAATCTTGTCAGGATATCCTGTTTCATTCTGGGTAAGTGCAGTGGGAATGGGGCTTCTCTAAGAACTGAGAAACCTGCTCAGGGACCAGTCCTTTTCCTCCTCTAGGAACAGGGGTGAGCACTTGGCACTTTTTCATGGATTGGAAGGTTTTGGTTGTGCTTGAGGAGCAGCTGTGAGGGCAGCGCTGCCCGCGGCCGCCGTGTGCTGCTGGCACCGGGCAGGGGCTGCCTCTGACTCTTCCCCTCTCTTCCCCAGCACATCTGCCTGGACTGTAAGAAGAACTTCTGCACATCCTGCTCCAGCCAGCCCGAGGGTGGGCCCCTGCTCTGCCACCTCTGCCAGCGCTTCCGAGCCACGGCTTTTCAGCGGGAGGAGCTGATCAAGATGAAGGTGAAGGATCTGAGAGATTACTTGGCACTGCATGAGATTTCCACAGAGTTCTGTCGTGAAAAGGAGGACCTGGTATTCCTGATCCTTGGCCAGCAGCCTGCAATTACCCAGGAAGATCAGATAAGAACAAACACATTTAATACCAGTGCCTGTGGACAGCAAGACTTTGTGAGTCACCCCCCAACCAACCTGGCCTCTCCTACCTCACATGATGAGTCCTCAGTGTCTGCAGATCCCATCTCAAGTTCAGAAGCTCAGGAACACCAACAGGTACAGTCTCTGGCCAGAACCATCTTTTGCAAACTCATTCATCTCTATTTCTGGATTAACTATTAGGATGTTGCATGTGGTTTTGCTGTGTAAAGCTGTGACTTGCTGTCACTAACTTTGATGTGCTGTTCTTGATGGAATTGAATTTGGTTGGCAGTGCTGAATATATCAAACATTCACTCTCAGAACATGATCACTGCTCTGGGATGTGTTTTCTCTGCTGCTCTGGTCCACACTTCCATTGCCACAAGATGCTCCTGTGACTGCTTCCTTTGGTACTTGCTGGTGACTTCTGGCCTGTGTTTGTAGGTATAATTAAATAGTTTACACTGTTCTTTAATTCCTGTGCCAGAGAACAAGCACAGTCTAAAGCAGTTTTGGAGCTGGAACTGATCAGAGGTGATGGAGGTGGATGAGGTTTTTGGTGTCTCCTGCACTCAGATCAATAGAAGACAAACCCTGAGTCTGTTGCCAAGTCTTGGTTTATGATGAACCTGCAGTTCTGGTGAACCTTGGCAGGGGCATTTGAGCTTAATTGTTTTTTATTGACCTTGCTTTGTTTGTCTTTCTGCTCTCTGCTAAGGAAAGTTTACTCAGTGTTTGACATCTGCTCCTTGTCCTATTACAAAGTTAATGGGTGTATTCAGCTCCCTGTGGGCCAGAGCTGTGAAAATGTGTGTACCTTCTGCTTCCTCAGCAGATATATCTAGTTCAAAAGAAGAGTCCTCCTGGGAGAATGTTTTCCACAAATCATTAAAAGGCATTTTCATTCCCTGGTTTTCCAGTTTGGTCCAGCTCTGCTGTCTTCCCTCACTGCCCCATGATGCATTTCAGCTTCTTGTCTCGACTTGCATGACATCCAGCTGCAGTTCAGGCTCTTTGATCCTGATTGTTACTCTTGGGCTCTGTAAATATTAACAAGTTCCCACTTGGTTCAGTGGGATGCTAACGTTACAGTCGCTTTGTCAGGAGGAAACCAGAGGGAATAGGGGCTGCTGGGGGTGAGTCAGCTGAAATTACACTGCTCAGCTGAACAAGTGATCAAAGCAACTGCCCAGCTCTTCTTCTCCAGCTCTGTGGCTGCTGCTCCCTCACTTGGGGTCTCCTGCTGGCCACTGCAGAGCCCACCTGAGGAGGTGTTTGCCTGGTTACTGTGAGGATCTGAGCTGTGTGAGAGGAGGGCTCTGACATCACACCACGGCACAGTGTGACCCCCAGGGAAGGACTGCACATACACACTTACAAAATTGGGGTGTAAATGTGATCTCCTCCTGATCCAGCCTGGAGTTCTGTACTGGGGCTTTAAAAGTTCAGCTTCAGCAAGTGTTACTTTGTGTGAGTGCTGCACAGGGAAAAGCCTCTGTGACTGTGCCTGGCTTGTGCCTAGACCTGCCCCTGTCCTTCCAGAGGTCAGGGACTGCAGTGACACCACCCTGGAGTTCATTTTCCTCCAGAAACCCACAGCTGGTGAAAGCTTTATTTCCTCCTCCAGGCCAATGGTCATGTGCCTCCGAGCCCAGCCTGTGAAACAGCAGCTGAGAATGCAGCAGAAGAAGCAGCAGCAGAGGACGAGACACAGGTTTGTGTGTCTGCAATTGGATGGCAGGGAATACCAGGTTTCCCTGGGCTGGGTTTCCAGGGCTGGGTTTGCTACCAGACATGAACAGTAACTGAGACTGAGCAAGCCAAATCAACCCCTTCTGTGGCATCATCTTGTCCTCCAGGTACAGAAAGAACTGGTGTCACTTGGACACCATAGCAGAAATTATTTTGTTCTGTCTCCAGATTTGCATTTCTGATCGATGAGTTCAGAGTAGCCACTTCTCTGTGCGTGCAGCCCTGAATTCCTGCTAATGCTCTGCTGAAAGCTGATAGAAATCATAGCTCAAGGTGTCGAGGGCAAGACTGATTCCCTGTTTGCTCCCTCCCAGTCCAGTGACTCGGAGGATAACCTGGTGCTGGGCAGGAAGGCCTCGCTGTCCGACCTGACGAGCATCGGGGACATCAACGCGCTCTCGGTGCGGCAGCTGAAGGAAATCCTCGCCCGCAACTTCGTCAACTACAAGGGCTGCTGTGAGAAGTGGGAGCTGCTGGAGAGGGTCACTCGCCTCTACAGAGAGAAGGACCTTCAGCATCTAGGTAAGAAACTTAGCAGACACGTGCCTGGTTTCCAGGCTTAGCCTTTTTACAGACAGCTCTACAAGGAGGCAGAGCTTGCCTTACGTTTCTGGTGCAGCAAAGGGAGGAGGGGGGAGGGAGTGTTTTGTACAGAGTGAAAGGAGCTGAACTCTGCTCAGCACTCCTTGTTTGAGGAGAGTTGTGGGAGCCCTGCAGCAGCAGCACAAGGGCTGTGCATCCTTCACCCTTGCTGTTGTGCGTGTCCCTGACAGAGCCACTGGGCACTGCCTCACCCTCACAGCAGCTGGTGGGTGGTTGTACACGACTGGATATGCTGAGCTCTTATCTCTTGGCTTCTGGTACCTGGCAAAGCCAGCAGGGAAATGCCCTGCCCAGGCAGGAAACTGCCACCAAAGAGCAGCTGGGAGATTCAGAGCAGTGGCTCAGAGCTGTGGGTAGCTGGGCTTTCACTCTCTTGCCACCAGAGTGTTCCTGCTGCACGTGCGGGGCCTGCACATGTGGCTCTGAGGGGACACAGGTCCATAAAGAATATGTCTGGCTTGATTTTTCTGGGTCCCAGTTTGCACTTGGAGGGGATTTCTTAAAAAAGACACATATTTGTAAATTACTTACAAGAGAAACTCGCTTTAACACTTTGATTTCATACGTTTGTTTCTCAGCGCTGTCCAAAGCAGTGTTGTTCTCTTAAACACGTCTCTCTAGGCTTTGTCTTCTATGGATGATCCAAGATTTAAGACAGCAGCTTTAGGGTTATATTGTTTCATTATCTTGTGCTTTTGATGCAATTTCTCTTTTTCTTTCACTCACTGTGTATCTGTGTTCAATCACTTGGTGATTGTGTAACAGCAGAGGAGCTGGCACATGGGGCTGCTGCAGGTGCAGCACTGGGAAACCAAACTCTGCACACATTGCAAGGCTGTCTTAAAAATTGAGACATCCCTTGGGATCCCTTATCTCTGGGAAGCTCTAGCTGTTCTGTAAGCTCAGTATAGGAGAAAGTTCTTGTCAGTTGTTGAACCTGTCCTGATCAGAGCCCAGCCTGAGCCTCCCATGGTGATCAGCAAAAAGCAGTTTTGGTTTAGCAACTCCCTCAAGGTTTTCAGCCCCAGCTTTCCAGATTCTCACCAACTCCGTCTCTTCTCTGTTGCAGTTTTGGACACGGACGATCAAACTGGTGAGTGAGATCCTTAATCATGGAGTTATTTATTGGGAAAAACCCTCCAAGATCCAAACCAACCAGCACTGCCAAGGCCACCCCTAAACCATGTCCCCAAATGCCACATCTATATGGCTTTTAGCCCCCTGAAGGGCTGTTTGTGCATGCACTGCCCTGAGCAGCCTGTTCCAGAGCTTGAGAATCCTTTTGAAAATGGGAAAATGGGTATCAGGAAAAATTTCTATCTAAACCTCCCTGGCACAACTTGAAGTTGTTGTGCTGTTACCTGGGGAGAGAGATCCATGTCGCTTCATTTGCCTCATCACTGAGAATCTCAGTGATGTTTGTTTCCATCTCACAGAAATCACTGTGTAAAAGCTAAAACTTCTGCTCCTTGCAGAGCAGCCACAGGGGGGCAATTCCTCAGGGAATCCCTTCAGCAGAGCCCAGTGGGATTGCACAAACCCACCACCCCTCCCTCAGTCTGACCCCTCCGCGCTCTCGTGTCCCCTCAGGCGCTGCCGGGCCCCCCAGCAGCGAGGACAACCTGTGCAGGATCTGCATGGACGCTCCCACCGACTGCGTGCTGCTGGAGTGCGGGCACATGGTGACGTGCACCAAGTGCGGCAAGCGCATGAGCGAGTGCCCCATCTGCCGCCAGTACGTGATCAGGGCCGTGCACGTCTTCAGGACCTAGCGCTGCCTCTGGCGGCCGCCGTGCCTTGCGCCGCCGTGCTCTCGGGGAAAGGGCCGGCATCCCTGCCACCAGCTCCCCCGGACGTTAGCGTGGGCCCCGCTGCGGGGGAGGGAAGGAGGAAATGCGCTCTGGGGAAAAGTGCTCTGCTCAAGCCATGCCCGACTCTGCCAGTCCCACCGTCGTGCTTTACACCACAGTGCCTGGGCTCCTCGGAGCTCATTGCCAGCAATCATTGACCACCTTCATCCTAGGATCATTTGAGGACAGCTGGATGCCCAGCTTTTCACCAGGATGATCAGTTCCAGAGGCTTTGAATTTTCCTCTGAATAATAAAAGTGAACTGGGGTCTCAAAAAGTCTCCTTTGTTTTGCTGCTCAGGCTACGCCCAGCAACAGCTTGATTTTCAAAGATTAGAATGTCGCTGTGCTTGTTACTTTTATTTTTAATTTAATGTAAAATTGTTATGCTTGCAGGACAGGCAGACCGCCCCTGCTTTCCCTAATTCCAGCCTAGTGCAATTGTGGAAAAATGTGTAATTTTATATCGAGCTTGTCTTTGTATTATTGCAAACTGTTGGGGAGGGAGGCTGGGAAGGCTCAGCCTTGCCCTGTGTGCTGGGTTTTTGTTTCTGTGCCAGAGGGAAGTTTCTGCTTTGATTTTTGTTGACTTTGACTTTACAGCACGTGCCAGAGGTGGGGCTCAAACTGACCTGCCCTCACTTGCTGAGAGAGTTACCAATCCAAGGCTTGAGTCTTCCCCAGGCGAGGACAGAGCTTCTCACAGAGCTGCAGGGTAGTGAGGACTCCACTGCTACACAATCATACTGAAGTACAGGTGACTTTTTCTTTTTTTAGAAGGGAATCATGGAAGAAAGCCCTTGTCTCCATGAGCAATCTCCACTGCAGATAAGCGTCCCCCATCCTCCCCAGGGCTCAGTTTCACACTTGTTACTTTCCACTGCTTATCAAAAGCAATTTTGTCCTTTCTGCTGGTGAGGGTGGGGAGAGAGGCTGTGGCCTGATCCCTGCCACCTCTCCTGGGCTGTGTTCAGGTGGAGGAGATGTGCTAGAGAGGTCTGGCAGTTCTTGCTGGAGGTGATTCTAACTGGTTTTCCCCTCAGCATCCAGGACCCACGGCTGCTCCACAGCTAAGCTCCAGCATCTGCTGCCCTAAGTGTCCCTCGCTGCTGAGAGCCCCTGGGCAGAGCTCTCCTGGCTGTCCTGGGGACAGGGGATGGCTCCAAGTTCCAGCAGAGAGCAGCACAAACCCAGAGGGCACCTGCAGTGAGTCCCCTCAGCTCCTGAGGCACTGCACTGCAGCTCAGGGCCAGCACCAAAGCTCCTGGGCAGTGGGCTAATGGCAGCAGCACACTGACCTTGTGTGTTCTGAGCAGGGACAGCTCCAGGAGCAGCAGCTCAGCTGCAGCCAAAACACCACCTGAGATGAGAAACCCACAGCTCAGGAGGCAGCAGGAGAGCCATGGATTTGTCACTGAGGCAGGCTCAGAACTCCACAGAACTGCAGGTGCTGCTGCAGTTCCCTGAACTCAGCATTCTGAGTTCTACCTCTGTCCCCGATCAGGCTGTTCTTTAATCTCTGAATTAAGGTTTGACAGATCCAGCATGAGAACAAACTGAACAAGTCAGTGCATCGTGACAGAGGAAAGGTGAGAAGTGATTCTGTTTGCTCTGGAGAGGGCACAGGGACCTCGAGGAGCTGCAGGAATACACAAAGTGCTAAACAGCCTCATGTAGGAAATTCACTGTGAAAATTCATGTTGTCATATTTTTCAGTAATCTCAGGGCTGGGGGAATTCAGCAGGAAGAAAATGATTCCCCTATGGATAGATGTACTGTTCCTTGTAGAGGGTAGGCTTATTTTCTACAGCAGATAAATCAAGCTGCAGATGAATGCCTGAAATTTTAGGGATGAGAAGATCCACCCACCCTGTGACTCCAAAATGTGCTTTGTGAAGGGAGGACTCTTCTTGTTTCCCTTGTAAAAATGGATTCTCTACTTATGGATACGAGTGAGCTGTTTTTAAAGAAAAATCAAAACCTGGAGGAAACTGATTAATGATCCAAAGGAATATAATGTTCTGAACTAATAAAGTAAATGGAAATATTTATGTGCTTTATGTACACTGTACATTGTTTAAAGATTTTAAAAGTTAATATTCTACTTGAAAGGGCATGTTATTCACTCTTAAATCCCCTGGTACTATGACAGTTAAACTTACTAGTTTTGGTACAGAAGTTTGGTTTATAATTTTATAATAAAGTTGAAATGTGATTTAGCTAACTTGGTTTCTGACTGTTACAAGTAGAGATCCTACAGCTACTGCTGAACCTCAGCCAGAAATTGGGATCCCAGGTGCTTACACGGTGTTAGAGGGGGGGGTACAGAAGAGGTGGAAGGGGAAAAGAATTACCTGACAACACAAATGACCTTGCCACCACAGCCAGGAGTCCCATGGAGCTGCTGGTCTGTTTTCCTGAACAGGAGAAGAACCTTGAAAAATAAGTCCTGACAGCAAAGGAGAAGCTGCTTCAGTTTTATTTCTTTATCTATAAAAATACCCAAACTTTAAAAACCCAAGGAGACTAAACCAGCGCCTGGATAAGGGCGGTGGTCTACAGTATGGGCAGGAAAATAGGATTCAGCAGTGACTGTTCTTCAGAGAACTTTCAATTCATTCCATAGGGCTGCTGTGGATCGTTGTAGCTACTTCTGAGGGCATTTCCTGTCTATCCACACCCCCACGGAGGAACCCGCACCTCCCTGCTCCCAGCTGCTCTGTGCCAGCTCTGCTAGCAGGGGGGCACCAGCCTGCGCTTCCGGATGCACTCCCAGATCCACCTGGGGGTCACCCTCTGTGCCCCGGGGTTGTCCTCAATGTCCCCAATCACGTGGGTGGCCGAGGCCGTGTCGAACTCCGGCACCAGGTCCCCGTCGAAGGCGATGAAGTAGCGGCGGATGCGCGCGAAGTCCGGCACCGAGGGCGCCAGGTAGAGCCTCACCCCCGTGAAAATGTCCAGCAGGGGCTGCTGAGGGGAAGGAGAACCAGAGCTTGGGCAAAACCTTCCTTGGAAGGGAAGAGAAGAGACTCCAGCTGCCTCAGCCTCCCCCAGCCCGCCCTGGCTGCTGGCCTGCACGCTGACTGTACCTTTTTGCCGTTGTCCTCCAGCTCGGACGCTTTTCTCTTCTCCCCTCGTTTCTCCTCGGATTTCTGAGGGGATCCAATGACTCCTTTGCTCTCTAAAAACAAACATTTGGCTCATGCACATGCTCTGTCCCGATACTGGATGTGTATTAATGTTGGGGGAGAGAGTAAAGAGCAGAAGGGAAAAGTTTCCTCCCCTCTTTCTGGAAAACGCATGAATTACTGTCACTAGTGAGACACATTTTTCCACTGGAAATGGTGTGGGGCAGCTCCTGCCCCCATTGCCAGGCTGCTGCTGCCACCTGCCCTCCCCTGCTGTCACCACTCTGTGCTCTGTGGAACTGCTCAGCAATCTGCTTCATGTTCCAGCTCAATTCACCTGGAAACCACCTCCAGCCACATGTCCCTTTATACACACAAATTCCATCCAAATCAAATTAAATACTGGCTCATGGCCAACAACCTCTAACCAAAGGGCTGTGCCCTGCAGACATGGGAGCAGTCACCACCAACATGAACAGCATCATCAGAGCTGTTTCCATCCATCTTCTCCCAATCCCAGGACATCTCAGAGCTGTGGCTACTCAATTCATACTGGGCCAAACCAAGGATCTGAACAGCTCTGCCCATTATCCCTGAGATCCATGTGAAAGGTGGGATCATCAAGCCTCTGACAGAAGGCAAGGACCCAGAGCCAGCCTGCCCCAGGCTCCCTGCTGACAGCACCATCATCTTACCTTCTGCCTTCTGAGCTTTCGCAGGGGACTTGCTTGGGGGACTCTTAATACTGCTGTGAGGTGTGGAAGACCTGGAATTCCCGTCATTCTCTCCACTGCTGCCAGCTGTGGACTCATCTTCCTCCCCCGCTGTAACACTGAAATCAGCCTTCTCCTTGGAGAGCTGGTACAGCTCCTGCAGCAGGAACAGCCCTGATCATGTCTGACACTGCACACTGAGCTGGGATGCAGAGCCTGCTCTGGTGTTCTCCCCCCTTGAAGTGTTTGCTCAAGAGCTTTTTCTTCCTGCACTTCTCTGCAGTCAATTTTCCTGCCAACTCTGTCCCCGCTCCCTGCACTCCACCCCTCTCCTGGCATTGAGGGAAGCCACCCAGGCAGGAACAAAAACCAAATCCACATCATCTGCTACAGAGCAAGAGCCTGATTCACCAGAGCCTGAAGGATGAGCAGTGCCCAGGGCTCAGTGTGGGAAGGGCCCATCTGCAGAGGGGTTTGTTCCTCTCTCCTCCCTACAGGGACCCTGGCAGGCCCTGGGGGGCTGCATCACCCCTGCTGTGATGGCAGAGGCAGCCCTGGCAGCTGCTGCCAGCCCCAAACTGCAGCAACTCCCCCAGCACAGAGCTCCCCCAGCACAGAGCTCCCCCTGCCAGGGCTGGCCCCGGGCTCCTTCCCTCAGCACAGGAGGGTGAGGGGTGGCTGCAGCCCGGGGGTCCCACAGGCACTTCCCAAATGCCTCTCCCAGTCTCAGCAACTGATGGGAAACTGAGTGAGCATGGAGAGAATAAAGGCCTGCCCAAGGGGGTGGTGGAGTCACCGTCCCTGGACGTGGCACTCTGTGCCATGGTTTAGCTGCTGAGTAGGCGTTGGGTCGCAGGTTGGAGCTGATGATCTCAAAGGTCTTTTCCAACAGAGCTCATTCTGTGATTCTATGGTCACCTCTGAGGAAGGCAATTCCTCACCCTGTCACAAGAACTGATGGAACCAACTGCCAGCAGAGCCTTCTCTGACAGGGCACAACCACACGACAGCTCAAGGGCAGAACAACCCAGCCCGAGGCTGGCACCAAGGGGAGATGGACGGTGCCCCCAGAGGCAGCAGGTGCCCTCAGTGCACGCTCTGCTTGGTGCCAGCAGCAGGGGCTGGTGCCAGCAGCACCTCCCCGAGCTGACCCACCTTGAGCTGCTGCAGGTTGGTGGCCGAGTGCCAGTCCTTGTCGTGGCGGATGCGGGTGCAGCGCGGGAAGCGGATGGAGATCCCGTCGGCCGTGTGCGCCTCGGCCCTGGAGAACTCGGCCCCCGTGATCTCCCACACTGGGGCTTTCTGCACACACAGCGAGGAGGCCACGTCACATCCCCGTGCTCCCTCAGTGCTCAGTGTCTCACCCCACTCACCCTCCGCCCCAGCACGGCCCCATAGACACAAGCTGCCCTTCCTGGTCACCTTCATAAGGAAAATCTACTTTTTCACTAACACAAAATGCCAATTTCTAGGTGACACCTTCTCCTCCAGGCACACAGAGCATACTGACACATTCCCTACAACAACGGCAACTTCTGGGCTGCAGTTGTGTCTCAACCCTTCTAAGCCAGATTTCTCGTATCTCAAATTTAAAGTAAGCTCACTTCTGGAAGGGATTTAATGCACAAGAATATTTCCCAAATCTGCTGCAGGTGTGATTTCTTCATGAAGCTCTTAGCCTCAATTGCACCTGCAAGATTGAGAGATAAAAACTTGTGCTTAATTTCCCATTCCAAGTATGAAGAATAATTTTGTAACAGAGACAACTTCTAAGTTGTCCTTCTAAAGGATTTATGGAAGATTGCAGAATAAGGGCTGGGAACTGTTAAATATTAAATGATTATGGTAGAACTTACCTTTGGATCTGGGACAATGAAGTCTGGGTAGTAGATTTTGTTAATTTTTAGCCACTTTGGAATTTTACTAGGATCCTATTAATTAAAAGCACAAAATTAATATCATTGACACTTATCATCATATATAAACCTAAATCTGCAATAGAAGCTGCTGAAACACGACCTAGAAGCAGATCAGCATAGAAGTATTACATTGCCTTTGCATGGATGAAACTTGCACTGATCTGCAGCTGTTTCTCTCATTTAAAAAATCCCAAATATTGCCTGAAACACAGTCCTCAATTCCTGTCATTCTGTGTGTGAAACAAGAACAGTTCCTCCAATTGTGATTCATGTAAAACTACTCATTTTTTTTTTTTTAAGATTCTACAACCTTGATGCAAATGGCCTCCAGGATGTCAAGATAATATTAAAATTCAGCTCTCTATTTATTTGTCCAGTCTTGAAAAGCAAGGTAAGTCACTCAGAGAAATCTTAACTCCAATCCCAGGTTATGGAGCCACCAGACCAGTCTGACCCAGCACTTCCCTCCCACAGCCCCATCTAGTGACTGCCTTTGCCAATCACAACCTGCCCAAAAAAACAGATTAAAAATTGCTATCTTCCCAACAAAACTTTGTCCTAGCAGGAAAACAGATGGTGCCTGGCTCCCCACTCAGTGTCTGGCTGCAGATCCCAGGCAGTGACTCCTCCAGGAGTTCTGACACCTCATTTGTGCCATGTGGCTGATGTGCTTCAGCTCTGACTCATTCCTGGCAGGGCACCTCACCCTGCACTGAAGCAGCACCTCAAGGGCAGCTGAGCCTTTGCTGAGCATCCCTTGGCTCCCCCTCTCACCTTGCTGATCTTCACCATGTCCAGCTCTGTCTGCAGCCGTGCCAGGGTGGCGTCATCGTGGCCACCAGAGCACTTGGTCACCGTGCACCACTTCTCACTCTTGGGGTCGTAGCAGCCCATGAGGAAGATGGACATCATGCCACCTGCACAGGGACACCAGGGGTCACACCCTCCACAGGACAGGCCACAGCTTTTCAGAGTCAAAACCCTTTTCCATCTTTGGGAGTTGAAGGGGCCTGGGCTTTGTGGTTGTGGTGTTTGCAGGGCCACTCACAAAGCTGAGCAGAGCCCCTGCACCGTGGAACAGCCCAGCCCAACAGCTCCAGCTCTGCTGTGCCAACCAGCCCACAGCAAAGCCACAGCAAGGACATGGTGGGCTGCAGCAGGGAATCCCTGCTCCAGCCACTCTCATTCTGGAGGCCTGGAACAGAACTGGGAGTTCCTTGAACAGACAGATCTCTGGCTTAAGCCAGCTCCAGACCTACCTTTACTGCCCTGTCCATAGAAAGCCCCCAGCACCACCAGGTCAGCTGTGTCAGCCATTGCTCCCTCGTTGAGATAATCCTTCTTCACCTTCAGCCAGTGCCGCTTCCCTGGTTCATAACTGCCCTGTGCAAAGGAAGGCAGAGCCCCCTCAGAGGGATCCCCTGGTGGGCAGCAGCTCCTCAGACAGCCCTGGCCTTTTCCCAGCTCAGCAGCTCCTGAGCACAGCAGGAGGAGCAGCTTGGACTGGATGTCAGCACTGAGAGGAAGCCAGAGATGTTTCTGGAATGCTCAGTGTGTGATTCTGTCTCAGAGCTGACTCTGTCATTCCCAAATTCCCAGCTTACACCAGTACAGAGAGAATGGGAACTTGCCTTTAAATCCTTCAGCACCAGCCCTTCCAGCCCCTCCCGGATGACTCTGGTGATCATGTCTGCCAGATCTGAAGCTTTCTGCAAAGGACAGGGATCATGGTTAGCTCAGGACTGTAAAAAGGGCTTCAGGCTTTTTGTTTGGAGCAGTGGTGCACTCAGCCACACACCTGCAGAGTGAGAAATAGGTAATTTCATAACAACTTTTCCAAAGAAAATCCTGTACATGGTCTCTTTGCTGCACATCCAGTGACTAAGCTGGGAACAGGTCTCCAGAAGAGAAAGTTTGTCTGGTTAAAAAACACCCTCAGAGACGTGGCTGCCCCACTGGCTGTGTCCCAGTATGTCCCATGACATACTGGGACATGCAGATCTGCTCAGCCTGCTTCCTTCTCCATCCAGCTGCCTTGGCACCTAGGACCTTCTTCTGCCCAAAACGTCCAAGCATTCTCCACCAAAGCCTAGGTGCCACAGAAATCACTAATGGGGAAAATAATCAAATAATAATCAAAGGAAACCCTCAGCATGCTGCTGCCTAAATGCAGGTTTCAGCAGCCAGGATGGCTCAGGGCTGTGTGGCACCTGAAGCTGCCAGGCTGGGAAGTGGCACAGCCTGGCTCCCTTCAGTCACAGCTCTGCACTGCACACACTGAGTGACAGCAGGATGGAACTCCTCCTAACAGTGACAGAGACTGCAAAATCAAAACAAGCCAGGAAACCTGAGGTATGCAAGTTAGGGTTATACTGAAGGGGTTGGGGCCAGGAAAAGATGGGAATACAATGCTGGCTCAAGAAGTCTTGCACACAGAGCAGAAGGAGAATCATTTTGGCAGGGTGAATTTGCAGAGTTAATAATAAAAAAAAGCCAAGTGGTGGAGGAATTAAAAAAAAACCAACAAAAAAAAACCTCTATTCCCAAAAATAGTTTTAAAAACAAATAAAAAAACCCTTTACTTTTAAACAATTCTTAAAAATAATACCCCATAAATCTAAGATATCCCAAAAATACAACTTTTAAAAAAACTACATTAAAAAAAAATCACAATTACAAATTCCCAAACAACTACTATGCATAAAAAATACTTCTTTGTGGTTTTATTTTTTCTTTCTTATAAAATCCCTATAACATAACAAAAAACCCACTGCTCTCCCTAAATAAACTAAACTAAAAAAAACCACCCTATTCTTGAAATAACTAAAATATTTCTATACATTATCAATAAAAAAAAAATCAAAAAATTTTATTCTAAATCTTATTATTCTTTTTAAACTCATTAATAAAATTTTTTTTATACTCTTTAAAAATGAAAATTTACTTTTAGCCTAATCCTATCTCACAACAAAAATGAAAAAAACTGAAAATGAACAAATCCAAATCACAGGGTTAGGCTTGTGAGGGCACACTGGACTCACTGTGACATGTTTCATCTCTGAGAACAGGATCCTGTTGGGGATCTCCACCATGTTGTCGTGCAGGAACTTGCGCCGCTNCCTGGGCTTTGTGGTTGTGGTGTTTGCAGGGCCACTCACAAAGCTGAGCAGAGCCCCTGCACCGTGGAACAGCCCAGCCCAACAGCTCCAGCTCTGCTGTGCCAACCAGCCCACAGCAAAGCCACAGCAAGGACATGGTGGGCTGCAGCAGGGAATCCCTGCTCCAGCCACTCTCATTCTGGAGGCCTGGAACAGAACTGGGAGTTCCTTGAACAGACAGATCTCTGGCTTAAGCCAGCTCCAGACCTACCTTTACTGCCCTGTCCATAGAAAGCCCCCAGCACCACCAGGTCAGCTGTGTCAGCCATTGCTCCCTCGTTGAGATAATCCTTCTTCACCTTCAGCCAGTGCCGCTTCCCTGGTTCATAACTGCCCTGTGCAAAGGAAGGCAGAGCCCCCTCAGAGGGATCCCCTGGTGGGCAGCAGCTCCTCAGACAGCCCTGGCCTTTTCCCAGCTCAGCAGCTCCTGAGCACAGCAGGAGGAGCAGCTTGGACTGGATGTCAGCACTGAGAGGAAGCCAGAGATGTTTCTGGAATGCTCAGTGTGTGATTCTGTCTCAGAGCTGACTCTGTCATTCCCAAATTCCCAGCTTACACCAGTACAGAGAGAATGGGAACTTGCCTTTAAATCCTTCAGCACCAGCCCTTCCAGCCCCTCCCGGATGACTCTGGTGATCATGTCTGCCAGATCTGAAGCTTTCTGCAAAGGACAGGGATCATGGTTAGCTCAGGACTGTAAAAAGGGCTTCAGGCTTTTTGTTTGGAGCAGTGGTGCACTCAGCCACACACCTGCAGAGTGAGAAATAGGTAATTTCATAACAACTTTTCCAAAGAAAATCCTGTACATGGTCTCTTTGCTGCACATCCAGTGACTAAGCTGGGAACAGGTCTCCAGAAGAGAAAGTTTGTCTGGTTAAAAAACACCCTCAGAGACGTGGCTGCCCCACTGGCTGTGTCCCAGTATGTCCCATGACATACTGGGACATGCAGATCTGCTCAGCCTGCTTCCTTCTCCATCCAGCTGCCTTGGCACCTAGGACCTTCTTCTGCCCAAAACGTCCAAGCATTCTCCACCAAAGCCTAGGTGCCACAGAAATCACTAATGGGGAAAATAATCAAATAATAATCAAAGGAAACCCTCAGCATGCTGCTGCCTAAATGCAGGTTTCAGCAGCCAGGATGGCTCAGGGCTGTGTGGCACCTGAAGCTGCCAGGCTGGGAAGTGGCACAGCCTGGCTCCCTTCAGTCACAGCTCTGCACTGCACACACTGAGTGACAGCAGGATGGAACTCCTCCTAACAGTGACAGAGACTGCAAAATCAAAACAAGCCAGGAAACCTGAGGTATGCAAGTTAGGGTTATACTGAAGGGGTTGGGGCCAGGAAAAGATGGGAATACAATGCTGGCTCAAGAAGTCTTGCACACAGAGCAGAAGGAGAATCATTTTGGCAGGGTGAATTTGCAGAGTTAATAATAAAAAAAAGCCAAGTGGTGGAGGAATTAAAAAAAAACCAACAAAAAAAAAACCTCTATTCCCAAAAATAGTTTTAAAAACAAATAAAAAAACCCTTTACTTTTAAACAATTCTTAAAAATAATACCCCATAAATCTAAGATATCCCAAAAATACAACTTTTAAAAAAACTACATTAAAAAAAAATCACAATTACAAATTCCCAAACAACTACTATGCATAAAAAATACTTCTTTGTGGTTTTATTTTTTCTTTCTTATAAAATCCCTATAACATAACAAAAAACCCACTGCTCTCCCTAAATAAACTAAACTAAAAAAAACCACCCTATTCTTGAAATAACTAAAATATTTCTATACATTATCAATAAAAAAAAATCAAAAAATTTTATTCTAAATCTTATTATTCTTTTTAAACTCATTAATAAAAATTTTTTTATACTCTTTAAAAATGAAAATTTACTTTTAGCCTAATCCTATCTCACAACAAAAATGAAAAAAACTGAAAATGAACAAATCCAAATCACAGGGTTAGGCTTGTGAGGGCACACTGGACTCACTGTGACATGTTTCATCTCCGAGAACAGGATCCTGTTGGGGATCTCCACCATGTTGTCGTGCAGGAACTTGCGCCGCTCACACAGGGGCCTAGAGCAGGGCACGGACAGTGAGGGACAAGCAGCAACCCCAAAAGGAAAAAAAACTCTTAAAGTCATGAAATGATTCATCCTGGAGAGTTCCAGAGAGAACAATTAGTTCTTACTTTCCTCCAGGAAGTGCTAGAATGGAAATTGCAGTGTTAAATATGTTTAGAGGATGTGATGAGCAGCTGAGATGCAGCTGATGCCAGGATTTTGGGGAGCACAGGGAAACTGCTTGGCACACAGGGGCCTAGAGCAGGGCATGGACAACGAGGCACAAGCAGCAACCCCAAGAGCAACACTGAAAAAAGCTGTTAAAATCATTAAATGATTCATCCTGGAGAGTTCCAGAGAGAACAACTAGTTCTTACTTTCCTCCAGGAAGTGCTGGAATGGAAATTACAGTGTTAACTGTGTGTTTAGAGGACGTGATGAGCAGCTGAGATGCAGCTGATGCCAGGATTTTGGGGAGCACAGGGAAACTGCTTGGCACAGCAAGGTCCCTCCCGTGCTGCCCTGATTTCCCAGTGAGTGGCCAGTGTGACAGCCCAGCTGAACTGGTCTGTCTGCTCTGGAGGGGTTTTGCAGGCAGCTCATCCCAGGAAACCAGCCCAGCCACTTTCCCTGCCAGACACACCTGTCCATCAGGCTGATGCCATTGAAGTAGATGCAGTCAAACACAAACAGGCAAACGTTGGCATCCTGGAAAGCAGCTTTCTGAAATACAATTCACACAACTCTGCAGTCACGGCAAACAGTTTTAGCAAAGTAATAATAAGATGGATTTTTTCATCTCTGTAATATTTTAGGTATGATAAGCTTATGCCTCTTCTAAAAGCAGCATTCGAAGAATTAAGATTTACTCTGAATGTGTCCAATCAGGAGCTGAGAAGATAAAATGTGTTCATTTCCTACGAATGGGAAATAATGCTAAAAATATTAATGGCTTTGGGCAATTCAACATCTGTCACTACTGCTGCAAAAAAACCACCACATTTCTACAGACAGCAGATTAATGGCTACTTTTAACTTAAGCACTTATAGTTAAATTTTCATTTTCCTGTCCTCTTCCTCACCCCCATTCAGTCTAGACACAAGCAGTATATAACACTTACATGGAATAATCACTGCATCCCTGTGGTCTCCCAGGCTGCCATACATTGCTCAAGCCATGAGAAACAATGACAGAATTGTAAGATTTTCCAAAGATTTTTTTTAATATTATTGTAATATTAATTTTAAAGTAGTATTATAATATTAATATCTTGAGCTGAAGTTCTGTTAATGTCCTACCAGTGATCAGGTTAATATCAAATCTACTGTATCAGAGCAGTAGCTTTTCAATATCAGCTTTCTCAATAATATTATTTTTTTCCCCAGATGCTCTGAAATGATCCTGTGATAACAGATGTGTTTAAGTCAGCAGAATAACAGCCTCCAAACACAAAAAAAAAATAATTTAATTTCTTTTTTACCTTGTGCACACCAAGAGTCCCAAAAGGAAGTGGCTTGCCAGTTTTATTGTCAATCAGGAGAACTTCTGAATCCAGGATCATACTTTGCCCACCAGGGAAAGCCTGGGGTATGAAATCCTTAAAATGGGCTACCTTGGGAAAAGAAAAAAAAACCCAAAGAAAAATAACTGGCTGAAGAGAGGGATTCACTCCAATGCAAGTGTTTTCTCCTCAAGTATAGGAGGCACATGTGGCACATCTATGGTACCCACAGCAGTCTACAAATAGAAAAATGAGGCTTTAGTAAACAGAACCAAGTCACCCAGCTGACATCAAGGCTCCCAAAATGCAGTGCATAGAGAGGATTCTACAGCAGACAAATGAAATTTCACTTCCAGCTCTTAATGTGCAACAGAATTAAATTATTACAGCTTTAAGTGTTGCTTTTCCACATTCTACACATCGATATAGATTAGGAACAATCCAAGAGAAGGAATCCTCCTTGCCCAGAGAAGCAAACTGTGGGAATGCAGAGGAGGAGCTGGCACAAGGGCCGAGGCAGTGCTTACTTTGTGGGGGAGCACAGGTTTGAGGCTCCTGCTGAAGTAGCTGAAGTGGTCCCCGTTCTTGTGCACCTGCACGCGCTCGCCGTCGTACTTGATCTCGGCGTACATGCCGTTGGGACACTTCTTCATGGCGTACTCGATGGACTTGCACGCCTCAGCCTGGGGACACAGGGGCCACACGCTCAGGTGACACGTGCAAAACAAAGCTGCTCTTCCCCGAGTTCAAAAACAACTACAATGAATCCCCTTCTAGAGCTTTTTGGCTGTTAGCAAGTTTTCCTTAATTATTCGCTTAAAATCATCTGCATATGCCAAGATAATTACAGCTTTTCAGTGCTTATCCCCTCCAAATGCTTTAAAATGTGCACTGTGCCTTCTGTAGGAGCGTGCTCAGCCCAGAAGTAAATATTTAACTATGCTTTGTTCACACAAGAAGCCAGATTTACTTGAATCTCTAACCCACAGGAAAGCTTACACTATCTCCAGAGGAAGGATCAACTTCTGCTATGACAGCAAACATATAAAAGACTGAGAGCAAGGCAAGGTTTTAGCTTGGCAGTGGCACTGAGAGTGCAGGTACTCATTGTATTGAATATATATATATTCAATATAAGAATACTTGGCCTGGTGGTAGGAGATGCTTTCTGAACTGGAATTAAACAACACTGAGCCCTGCACAGGCAGCCCACACTGCACAGCCCCTGCACTGGCTCCAGATTCTCCCAGATGAGAGTTTAACACCTCTGAGCCCTGCACAGCCCCTGCCCTGGCTCCTGACCCTCCCAGCTGGGGTTTAACACCTCTGAGCCCTGCACAGGCACTGACCCTCCCAGCTGGGTGTCTCTGCTCCGTGCCTGGCTGCCAGGAGGGGACCCAACCTACCAGCATGGGCTGCACTGGGGTCATGAGTGAGGCCTGCACGCTCAGGGTCCTCTTGAGCCCTGGCTCCTTCTCGGCCTCCTGCTGGTTCTGCAGCACCCTCTCCACCACGTCGTGCAGGTTCCTTGAGGCCTTGAACGCCTCGTAGGCGTTGGGATCCAGAGCATCCAACCTGCAGTGCAGTGGGAGAAGGGAGCATTGATCAGCCTCAGGTGTGCTGCTGCTGCCGCTGCCTCAGGAAAGGAGCATTTCTGGGGTCCTGTCACTTACACGTGCTTTGCTCCAGCGTTCATTTTCAAGTCATGCTTAATTAGCCTGATGATGCACTTCAGGTCGTTGCCCGTACACCTGGAGAAGAGAAGATTCAGCCAAGGTGTGAAGTGAACAACTTCCCAGCTGAAAAGAAGAAACTCACCCAGGGTCTCTTTAAAAAAAGGCCCTTCCTTTGCAGAGGGTTTAAACAAAATTGAGGACCCGTGTTAATAGTCCTACCTCAGAGACACAAGGGAATATCCAAAAGGCTTTCCAGCATCTTTATGCCAACATTAACTCTGCCTCACTGCTGATGTACCTTCCAAAATTTACTCAGTTAATGCATCAGGAGTAACTGATTGGAAAATCCTCAGCCTCAGATCAACACAAACTGAACCAGACCAAGAATCTTTGTCCAAATTACTTGAAGGTTTTTCCCAACATACTTAAGAACAGCAACTTAATTAACAGCTAAACACCATTAGGGTATTACTGCAAATCACTTGTTTGACTGAAGTGTCCCAACAGGCAGGGATGAAGTTCTCTGGCATGAACAAGAGCCACCAACGTTCTCCATTGCTGTCAAGGTGTCTCAATCACACCACTAACAGCAGCTTACAGATGCTAATTAAGCTCAGTCTTGGTGGCTCATGAATAATTTTTCACCTACTCCAGCTTGTAGAGAGCCACTCCAGCGTTTGGGCAAACCTTCAGAGGCTGATTCCTTCCCTCACCTGCGACTGATCTGCTGCAGGACACTCTGCTGGTCATCCTCCTTGGTGAGCTTGGACAGCTGGATGAGGAACTCATCGACCTCCTGGATGGTCAGGAGGCTCTTGGCTGCTGGAGGACAGGTCTTGCTCTGCTCGAAGAAGATCCTCACGGTCTCGGAAACATCTCCCTGTCTCCAAAAACAAAACCAGGCTGTGGGTGAGAGGCATGGCCAGAGAATGGGGGGTGCCACTGTGGGGTTCCAGTGAGGATAAAGGACAGGAGTGATGCTGGGATTGCATGAAAAAATCAGAATCAAACACTTAAGGAAGCTGCCACGACACATAAAGCTGCTCAGCTGTTTAATTTGCCAAGAAAGGTAATTAAGAGTACCAGCATCATCTCACGGCTCTATTTTTCACTGCTGCAGCAGCACAGACCCTTTATTTCCTCAGGATGAATCCACTTGTAAATCCAAGGATGTGGGACAGGCTAGTGATGTCACTAGAAGGCAGTACACAGCAAGGCAATGAGCAGAGATGAAAGAATTACCTTTATTATTATCTAATTCACCCCTTTTCTGCACCTTGCAGTGAATCAGAGGGTGCACAGTCAATCACCAGCTCCTGTGCACAGGGACTCAATGCACTACTGAGCACTTGTAATTGTAGCAGCTTAATTGTATCAACCAACTGCAGCTGCCAGTGACAGGTCTGTTAATTGAATCCCAGGTTTTGATATGTGATGGTACAAAAAGAGTAATATAAATCAGTTCTGTAGGAATATGCCAGACAAAGGAGTTTAGACAAACAGATGCAGCCCACCTCGCCTAGATCATTTTAGTCTTGCTTTCTAAAGCTTTGCCAGGTGAATTCTTACCCTGCTTTCTGTTCAAACATGATTTTCTACAGGATCCAGAGGGCAGAAAAAGCTATGAAAACTGCTAAAGCCAAGGAAAACAGAAATAAATCACCAGTTCCTATTCTAACAGCCAAGCTAAAGGGTAAAAAACCTAAACCACTATAGGATTTCCACACACAAAGAGCTGAACAGCAGAAATCAAGAGAGCTGCTGTCTGCACTCACCTGCTCCAGGTCCCGCACCATTTCTTCCTGGTTGCAGTTAAAAATCCTGCTGAACAGCTTTACAATCTGCTTGTCATTCAGGTTGTAAACTATTTTAATGACACCAGGCAACAGCATCTTAATGGTCAGGTATACATCACCATGAAAACCATCTGGAAAAAACAAAAGAAAGCTCAGTATAACTGTGAGGATTTACTTCCATGTCCAGGCTCTGGTTGGTCATGTCCATTTGCATGACCCTGGGGATAAAACCCACAGTTGGGGTTAGGAATTCTTAGAGGAATTTGCCTCTAAATCTCATCTCAGCACTAAATTTGGCACCTACAACACAGTATCTCACAACAAGTGAGACATTTTTGTCTGAATTTGCTATTTTAAAGAGCTCACTTGTCAAAGATTACCTCCACAGTTCAGAAATCACCACAGCACAAGACTGGCACCACGCAACAACCAGATTTTAATTTCCCTTTCCCTTGTGAGACCAGACTTTGAAGCTGATTCTGAGAGGGCTGAGAACTCCAGGCTGGAGCCATACCTCCTGCAGATCCCTTCCTGAGGAAGTCCTGGATGATCTGAGTTTTCACATTGTAGCTTGGCTTTTCAGCCACCATGGCACAGAGCTTGCGGAACTCCCGCAGCAGGCAGTCCTTGTGCTTGGGGTCACACCTGGCTGCTGACAGGCTGGCCTTGTGGGCAGAGTTTGCAGGGGAATCTTCTGAATTCTTTGGCTTGGCTGCAGCAAACACATTCACAAGTTGCTTTTTTTAACAACACGGAGCAAATGTTGAAGTTACCTCTGCCTGGCAAGCGGGGAATGATCCCAGTGTGCTGGCAAAGCTTCAGAGCTAAAATTTACGACTTTTCTAAAAACCTTCTGACTATTTTTACCTTTCATATTACATCAGAATTTCCTAGATCTTAATTCTACCAGAAAAATAACTAAATCACAGTGAAAATGAATTTCTCCTTCCAGATGCCTCTGTTTTATTAATTTTTTTTACTTTATACACTTTTGCCCCTCACATCAAGAAGTTTCCCTAAGGTAATTTCTAAAATGGGGGAATATGTCCCCATCCCCTTCTGTCTCCTAACACCAAGCCCCCACAGGAGGTGATGTCTTTGTGCTGTGGCTCTGGGCAGTCTGGAGCTCCAGGGGGGTGTCAGGTCAGCCAGAGCTCACAGATGGACTGTCCTGCTGGCAGCTGCTCCTCAGGACAACTTTTCCTGCCCATGAACACAGCTGAGAACCCCTCAGCAGCTGTTTTTTGAGCTCCACTTGAGCCCACCCCTTCAGTTAGACTGGAATGAGCCAATGGATGCAGGGAGATGGACTCAGCCACGTGGGTCAAGGCAGAACCTTTGTTTCCTTGGGAAAATGGAAACTCAAACATCTTTCAAGATGTTCTTTCAAGACTGAGAAAGTACTGACAGCTTTTGACAAACCAGAATTAAAAATCCCTGAATCATCTACAGATAAAAACCTACTGATCTGAGCCAAGCTAAAACACCTCTTGATGTTGAGATTAGAAGAAACTGATTTCCCAGAACCAGTTTCTTAATTCTTACCAGTGAATCCAGAGAATTTCTTTGGTGGATCTTTTGTGGTCAGCTGTCCTGTAGCAGTGAGCTTTGCCTGCACTATCACTTTTTTCTTTGGGGTACCTCCAGTCTTGGAATTGGCTTCTGGAAAGCAGAAAGGTTCAAAGAGGCAGTCAGGAATAATCTCATATATCCCTCACCATATTATGTAGCTTAGAAAGCAAAGAGCCTTAAAAGAAATGGGAATTGGAGGAGAAAAAAAAACCCAGATGTTTTTTAGATAACAAAAATTAGAAGAATATGTAATTTATTAAATATCACGGAAAAAATGGAAATGGAAAATAACTGATGCTTCCACATAGGTTTTATTTGCCTATAAATTAAATCACCTAGCCTTGTCCACAATCAGTTGTGACAAATGAATCAAGGAGTGTCACTGTGCAAGTGACCATTTCTTCCCTTTCTTACAGGGCTGGGTTAGGGATGGAGCAGCCCCACACACTTTGTCCCTAAGCCACACAAATAAATCCACGAGCATTTCCTGGCAAAGGCACAGCTGGGTGACAACCTCTGGCATAGCCTGAAACTAAGGAGAAGAGTGACCCTGGCACTGCCTCGTGCCTTACCTGAGATGTGTTTATTGATCATTTCTTTCTCCTCATCCTGCAGCTCTTCCCACCCCTCCAAATCTGTGATGTCTTCGATTTTCTTGGTGGTGGCCCGGGCTTTGTCCAGCTTCTCAAAGATGCACTTAACATGGTACCACTCCTTCATGTCCCCTCCGGACTCGGTGAAAGGATTGGGAACAATCTTCCCGATGCGCACCATGCCCTTCACGATCTTCTCCTTGCACTTCTTGCAGCCCGCGGTGCCCCGCTTGGCATAGTCCACGCAGTACCGCTGCTCGGCCATGTCCTCCGCAGCCGAGCAGGCCGAGCGCAGCCAGCTGCCCGAGAGCAGGGAGGCGGGCACAGCGCCGGCAGCACCGCGCTGCTTCGGGGACGGCAGCGAGACGGGCCGCAACCAGCACCAGGGGCTCACTCCGGCGCAGCAGGAGAGCGCTCTGGCCAAGGCGAGCTGCGGGCGAGGGCAGGGCAGCGCGGCGCTCCTGCCGAGAGCGCGGGCAGCGTGGGACAGCGCCCTGCCGCCCGTGGGCATCCAGGCCGTGCGGAGCGTGCTAAGGGCGACAGAGCGGACACTGAGCACCCGCCGCGGCCCCCGCCGCCCGGCCCGGCCCCCGCTCTGCGGCGGCCTCCATCGCCCCCGCTCCGCCGCCCCACAGCCCGACCCCTCACAGCGCCCTCCTCGCTCCCAGGCCTTCTCCCGCCCCTTCTCCCC
>VXBQ01014221.1:167894-214425 GCA_013400175.1 Phainopepla nitens | reverse complement strand
GGGGCCGGGGAGCGTCCGTGCCCTGAGGTGACACTGAGATAGTGCCCGGGGCCAGGGAGCGTCCGTGCCGTGAGGTGACACTGAGATAGTGCCCGGGGCCAGGGAGCGTCCGTGCCCTGAGGTGACACTGAGATAGTGCCCGGGGCCAGGGAGCGTCCGTGCCCTGAGGTGACACTGAGACAACACCTGGGGCCAGGAAGGGTCCCTGCTCTGAGGCGGTGGAGGATCCGTGCCCTGGGGTGAGACTGCGACCAGAACCAGAGGTGGCACCGGGTCCTCGCCCTGGGACAATGGAGAGCTCCCCCTCCATGAGGTGATGGAGGGACTGTGCCCTGAGGTGGCACTGGGTCCCCGTCCTGAGACAGCGCTTGGGACCTGCGGTAGCACCTGGGCTGTGCCCTGAGGCAGTGGAGGGTCTCTGCCCTCAGGCAGTACCAGGTCTGTGCCCTGAGGTGATGGTTGGTTCCACCACAAGGGTGACTCCACTGCAGTGCCCTGTGTGTCCCTCCCTGAGGTGATGAGGTATTCCTGACCTCCCAAAGCTGGCTTTTCCAGAGCACTGCACCAAGCTGAGGCAGGTGTGAGGGGATGCCCTGTTCCTGGCTGCACCACACTGGCTCACCAGGAGTGCTGTGCAGCGTTAACACAGCTTTGAGGTGCTATTGGATCACCTGGCCATAGAAATGGGCCCTCCAAGAGTTTAAACACTACGTTTGTGCACTGAGCTGCTGCCTGGTGAAGTTGCCCCTGCAGGAGTGCTGTGCCATGCCTCCTGGGCCCTCAGTACCTGCACAGGCCTGAAGCACTGCCCTATAACCTCCCTCACACTGTTTGTGTGGGTCTGAGGTGCTGCTGTATGACCCCAGGCTCCTGAGGACAGCCCTTCACCCCAGTACAGGTGAGCACACAGCTGCAGTCCAGCTGTTGGCTCTCTGCTGGTGGCAGCCACCCCCGTTCCTCTGCTGGAAGTGCTGTTGTGCTGTGCCAGGAGGCTGCTGAGGAGGCTGGAATGGATGCAGTACACGGCTCCACTGGATTCCTGCCTTCATCCATGGAAAGGATGCTGTGTGGGTTGGCATGGCAAAGTCTCTGACCTGCTTTGCTGTGCCTCAAAGGCAGATTATGAGACATAAGGTACAGAATTTACTTCCCCAGCTGCATATCTGTCTTTTTGCTGGCCTCCAGCTGGTTGCAAAGCAAGCTACAGGCAGTCTTCCTCTTCTTCCCAGCACATCAAACAAACCCCACTGTTTGGAGCTGGGAGAGAGTGTAACAGCTGTGCCTGGTCACCAAACTGGGATGGAGTCTGACAAAGGCATTTCTGATCACTGGGATCTGGCTGTGAACAGTAAGTCTGCATTCACCTGCAGCATTTTACATTGCAATGTTTGCTCTCAGACAATGCATTCAATCTCTGATCTGAGGATGGAAATGCACTTTCCTGTCCCTCACAGCCCACAAGTGGAGGAAACCCCAAAACCAGAGAGAAACAAGCTCCCCCAACCAAATCCAAGTGGGAGCTTTGAGTCACAGAAGAAGAATTGCAGAAGGATTCAGAGAGGTCTTCCTGCCATGGACTTCATGTGGAAGGCACCCAGACCACCACCACCACGCTCCAGATTTTTGGGTGAGTGCCTTCAGCTCTGAGACCACACATTTGGCAGACTTAGATTAAGATTTTAATGTGTGAGTATAAAGGGATTTGATTTTTAGTAGTTCAGATTGCTTTGAGAAATGATTTACAGAACCAGCAGCGACTGGGTGCAACAGGTGGTGTGAACACTGGGATTTTAGAGAGGAAGAAAACAATAAAACCCAGGTAAGGATGAGGTGTTCAGAGAGAGCTTGCTGGGAGCACAGAGTTCATGGCCCCATGGTGAGACCTCCCACTCCCTGTGAGCCTGGCAAAAGAGGTGGAAAGGCAAGGGCTGACCCTGCAGCACATCATTATCAGGTTTAAATAAGGCAGCCTGGCAGTGGTGGGATCTGCTTCCCTAACTGTCTAAAAGTCAGCTAAATGGGCTAAACTAGGCAGAGACTTCAGCCTGTAGAGAAACGTTTCAGAGGCCTCAGTGAGGGTGAGATGGATTGCTCCTGGCTCCTCTCAGCCTGGAGGGGAGGGGAGTCGGAGGCTGCCCCTCTGCAATCTGCAGGGACTGCAGATTGATGACCCGGCAGTGAGAGATGCAGCGAGCACAGGCAGGTGGCAGAAGGCTGCCACGAGAAACTGGGAGTTTTAGATAAATTTCCTCTCTGAGAAACACACACAACTGCTGTTTGGTTGTTCTGGAGAGGCCTGGGAGCAACGGCAGCAAAGCTGGTGCACTCTTAATGCCAGCTCCCCTTCTCTTGAGCAGTAGATGAAGACTCTGCAGCCTGGAGCATTAATTTTGCTGATTTTCTACTGTGGCTCCAAAGGAATTGGTGGAAAGTTGAAAGTTGCTTCTTCATGGAATCACAGAATGATTTGGGTTGGAAAGGACCTCAAAGCTCATGCCATTCCACCCTCTGCCCTGGGCAGAGACACCTTCCACTGTCCCAGGCTGCTCCAAGCCCTGTCCAACCTGGCCTTGGACACTTCCAGGGATCCAGGGGCAGCCACAGCTGCTCTGGGCACCATGCCAGGGCCTGCCCACCCTCACAGGGAACAATTTCTTCCCAACATCTAATGTGAATGTATCCTCTTTCAGTTTGATCAGGTCACCTTTTTTGTGGCTAACAGCTCTGAGATGGCATGAAGAAGTGATAAGAAAGTTTCAAGTGGCCTGTCAGGCCCTGATATTGGTCACTGCTCCTGAATGTTCCCTGCAAGCATTTTCCTCCTCTGAATTTGCAATGTGCATCCACTGTTCTTATTGTGAGTGGGAAGGTTTGTGTGCAAGGGGAGTCACTAAAATTACTTTAGGTTTTAGAGTCTCATTGGAATAAACTCCTCCAACTCCCCCTTTGGCCGGATGTACCTTCAAACAGCTGTGAAGGACAAAATATCCAGTGCACATACCCACAAAAGCACAGGACACTGAGTTCACTGAGGGAAAAGTGAGGAGACAAATCCCTGCTGCTTCACGAAGGATCAGGGAGAAATCACTGCTGGAGTCCCCCGGGGCAGCAAATCCTGGAATTGCTGAGCAGAGCCTCTTAACATAAAGTGCTCTCTGTGGAAAAGACAGCAGTGACAGAGCAATAGAGAGGCCCACAGCAAAGCAGAACTCTGTTTTAAGTAGTTTATTCCACTAATACCAGGAAGATAATGCCCCAAAAAGTTAGATTTAAATGTTTGAGTCTGTCCTTGCTTACGACAAGTGGCCATCAGGAGTTCTGTCAGGAGTTAAGGTATGTATGAAAGCAAAATAATGGTCTCAAGTTTTGCTTTTAGGTTTTTTTTCCTCAGTGTTAAGAAGCAAAAAACCCCATTTTGGCTTCATCTTAATCTAAGGTTGAAAATAGTTCATATAAAAAGATTCACCTTGTCCACATCTTCTAGGGATATCTTAAATTAATGGAGTTTGAACTAAAATTAAAGTTTCCTTGCAAGACTTCTGTCAGAGTTATATTCCAATGAATCCAATCTTCTTGGTATTGAGAAAATGTCTGGAATCTCACTAAAATCAAATAAAAGGAGGGAGATATTTAGAATTTTAATAACCCCCATGAACAAATATATCTCCCTCTCTGGCTGCTAAAGAAGATACTGAATCTGTACATGTGGTTTATTAAAATACAAGCGATAAGAGAAATGGAAAAGATTATGGGAAACAGACATATACACATGAAATATATTTGGCAAAAAGGGAGGGCATGTCAGTTAAATAACAGCTCAAGAAGCCACGTAAAGTGGATTTGTAGAGCTCAGTATTAGTCACTTATTTGCATTTATGTTCATTGGTGAGTCTGATTTTAGGGAGGGCTTGGAAAGGAAAAGCTCCACGGTCCAGTCTGAAGGGAGTTGCAGTGTTTGGGGTGGAGAAGTGGCTTGCAAGGCTTTCTTCTGCCTTGTGTGGGGGTGAAAAGTGGAAGCTGGGTATAACAGGAATGAAATCTCTTACAAACCCCTTTCTGCTCCCTCAGTTTGGTGGGGAAAGGGGAGAATACAATCTGTCATCAGCTTAAAAAATAACTTGCTGTTCTTCAGTTCCCATTTTCTTCTTAGTGTTTCCTGGAACAGCGAGAGGGACTGGATGTGATCTAAGGTGTGACACTGAAAATTGGAGGAAACCTCAGAGGAGCAGCTGTTCCTGCTGTAGGGCTTGGAGCAGGTGTTCCCAAAGAGGTTCACCTTCCCTTCCCTCCTGTACCACTCTCCAGGGCACTGCCTGTGACTCAGAGCCTGTGACACAGAGCCGCAGAGCTCCTCTGCCTCCCTGCTGCCATTGCAGTGACATCCCTGCCTAGGGCGGTGACACAAAGATGACAATGCATGTGGTATTCTCCTAAAATTGGTCTGTGCAGCCCTCTGTGGAGGAGACAGTTTTGGAATGTGAACTTTGTCCTTTAATCCAAACACAGCGAAAGTCTGTCTCTGCCCTCCCTCTCACCACATCTCAGCTGTCATTTTGAGGGAAAATTTTGACATTTGGTACATGGACATTAGGAATGTCCGAGTGCAGGAAAACAAATAGGAAATTTGTCATTTCTAGTGCAGATTGCCCAAAGAGTCATTTAACAGCCACCAAAATAAAAATGTGCCAAAGGCACTGAGGAGATGCTCCTGCTCATTTGCTATTAATACTAATGAGAAGTGAGTGTCCAAATCACTTGGACAGGTTTTGGAAAATCTCAGCTAGATACATATCTTCCTGGAGGAAATTGCATTTGACAGGAGGCTTCTGATGCAGGGAGAAGAAGGGCATTGGAGGCCACGCTCTGAATCCATTCCATTTCAGTTCAGAAATCTGCAAAATGTGTGTTACACACAGAGCTGCTACCTCCACCTCTATTCTGCTGGCATCTAATAGAATATCCTTTATTTTCCTGCTTGCTGCATATGCTGTTACATTAGATAGAGGTATTTGCAAGGTGAATGACAAGTGTAATTGGCTATAAATGCTCCATTTAGAGAGATTGCAAACTATGTTTAAGTTACACCCAAGTGCACCTGTACTTGAGATGCAAAGTCATTCAGCTCCCACAGCACCTTCATTATAACCATACTTCATCCTCCCACACAAATAGATTCTGAGGAAAATAATTTCTCCCCCAAATGTACATCTGCTGCGAATTATCCTGGCATCATTACACATGCCAGGGTAGTGAACACAAATCTTATCCTCTGGGGTGGTGCTGATTGAAAGATGACACCTAATTTTGGAAAACAAAGGAAATCTAAAATAAAAGCTTGGCAGATTATTTTGGGGGGGGGAGTTTGTTTCAGAGCATTTCCCAAATTAATTTGTCATTTCTGCTTGCCGGGAGAAGACTTTTTTCAAAATTTTAATGGAAAATTTTAGCTGTGAATACTTTAGAATGAAATTGAAACCACAGTTGATTTTTTTAAACTGACCTTGTCAGGCAATGACTGTTGCTAAAACTAGAGATCATTGTGATACCATTCTTTGAGACATCCAAAATAATTTCAGAAAATCATCAATGTTTTCAAGACAGACTATAAAAGGTTTTTTGCTTGTTTTTTGGTTTTTTTTTTTATTTTGGAAAGTCTTCAAGTCTACTGATTAAAAAGCTATTTTTGAATGCAAACAGCATTTTAATAAAACACTTTCAGTCTTGCAAAGGAACACTTGTGACCAGGAAGAAAATGGTGCAATTAACTGTGCCTACCTTGCATTGTCCCTACGGATGTGGGCTTGGTTGTGGGGTGCAAATCACCGTTTATTCTCTTAACAGCCAGGAATCCTGCAGGCTTCAAATTCCCAATTTCTCTTCTCAGTTTGTTCCTTGTTCTGAGTGGCAGCTGGGTACGACTGGAGAACAGACGGGCCGAGCAGCTTTAACTTCTTTTTGTGTCCCAGAGAATGTCTGTTCCTCAGTACAAAGCAGTCCCGGGTTGCTGTGCACTTTCCCCAGGTTCTTTCAAGCCACATCTGTCAAATCTGCACTCCACAGCTGCTCTGGCCTGGTGTCACACACCCGAAGTGAAATGAAAGAAACTCCTCAACAAATCCAATATCGGTTGTGCCCTGCTGCCTGCGGTGTGTGCCCGATTGCAGATCTAATCTCACCCTGATACCTGAGCAGCAGTAATGACACTGCTCCACTTGGTCCTGCCCAGGGAAGCTGAGGGATCTCTTTAGCTAAATGAAATATTAGCTAAATTAAATATTAGCACTTCTCGGGCTTTCCACAGCCATGTTTTGGAAGGCAAATGCAAATTCAGTTACAAGGTGACTTCTGCAGACCCCAGCTCTCGGCCTGGGATCTCCAGAACCTTCAGGAGTTGTCATCTCTGGGTTTTAACAGAGCTCAGGAGGCACAGACAAACCTTTGCTTGGAGGGAAATCCTGCTTTTTAATGTCACAGGACCTTTCTTACTTTAGTGCTAAACTGTGTTATTTCTCTTTGAATCTTCCCTGAAGTAGTTCTGTGATGTTCCCCATTGCTGCACTGAGGGCTGGATGTGTAATTAGTGACTTGTAGGACTCCCAAAAGCTGCAGCCTGAACCTTAATCCAACCTTCACGTTGATCACCCTGCCACATCACTTGAAAGCACTTATGATCAAGGAACTGCAATTCTCTGAGCCAATTCCACATTGGAGATGACTTTTATTGGGGAGACGGGATGTTAAAAAAAAAAATTAAATCGGTCCTCATTAGAAACTGGAGACATAAAAGTCTCCAGAGCCAGCCTGTGAGTGCCACTGCAGAGCTGTTTATGCAGCTATTTATGCAGGGAATAGCTCCCCTGGGATGGGCTATTTGCTGTTGCTTCTGCTCAAAGACCCCGCACCGCGGTGCCAGGGCTGGAACCAGGGGTTTGGGCTCCTGCAGGAGCAGCGGGAGCGAGTCCTAATGATGGCAGAGCGCTGCCTTTCCCTCTCTGGAGGGTGCGGGGATTGTCACAACGCCTCTGTCTCACTCGTGTCGCCCCGGGGCATGGGGAATGGGATATAAACACAGCCAAAGCGAATGCAGAACCTCTGACCTATCTGCGAATGTTTCTTCTGGGGCTGTTTGTTTCTGTTAAGTCCTCAGAGCACGTTGTGGGAGGCCGATTTATTGCTGCCTGGGATATCTTATCCCTGTCCTTTCAGCGAAGTGGAGCTCTTTTTTCCTTCTGAAGGGTTTGGTGGATGAACTCAGCTTCTGTGTGTCTCCAGCCAAATGACTCCACATTCACTCTGTTGCTGTCAGGACCACCAGGTCCTTCCTGCAAGGGGAAAAAATCAGGGCCCAGCCTGTCCATGGAGTGCAGCTGTTCCAAGTAGGGGGCTTTGCTGAATTCAGGAGGCTCCTGCTGGCCCCCTTCTCCAGAGAACTGAGAAACTGAAAGCCCCACCTTCCCTTCCCTTCCCTTCCCTTCCCTTCCCTTCCCTTTCCCTCCCCTCCTCCAAATCTAGAATCTCATTGAAATGCACACGAGTGAAAACAGCAGCACATTGAAACGAATACATTTAAAACACCTTCTGAAAGAGCTTTTGTGCCTCGGTTAGCACCTGCTGTCGGTGTTTTGGGGAAAGCATGTGCACCATCCCCTGCACACACAGGGTCAGGTTTCCTGTCTGAGCAGGTGCTCACAAACACCCACCTGCCGCAGGTGAAAGCCAGGTAACCCAGTTAGGGGCCTCCTGCTGTTCCAAGCACCGCGAGCAGCTCTGCTGGTTCCTTGCCTGGGCAGAGGGTGTGCCTGTGTTCAGGGTCAGAACCGGCAGTTCTGTTCACGTTCACCCCTCAGGATGGCCTTATGCCTCAGCACTGTTGTAGAGCCACGCCTGTCTGATCTGTGGGTTTTCTCTAAGCCAGCTCTAATTGCCTTACCTAGATCAGGAGCTTTCCCTCCTCTCTTCCAGGGGTATTTTTAGACTAGTTGGTAAGTCAGTGCTATGCCACGACCCCTGAAAAGCTCTTGGCTTGGAGAGCCTAAAGGGAAGGGGGATGGGATCTGCCTTAGGAAGGGACTGACAGCTGTTCTGAGGTGCTTAGGTCTATTCCATACTAATGAGAGAGTTTCTTATCTGAACTGCAACTTTGCTTAACTGCTGTCCTCTTTTGAAAAGCTATGTGTTAAATTACCGTGAGACAATAGTTCCTAAAAGGCACTCCCCTAACCTTAGTTTCTTCACTAAATTGGATGAATCTAGTGAAATGTCTCCGAGAAACAAATCTTTTTTAAGCCTGCACTCTATTCTTCTTAACCTCTCTGCCCTAAACAATTTCTGAGATAAGATGAATGCCAGCCTGTGATGATCATTGTACATATATTCCACTTAAGCATTCACTTGGCTGATAGCCTGGAATAAATCACTGTTGGGGGTTAAACAACTTCTGGGGCTATAGATGGGACCTCATTATGCAAAATGAGGAGAGTTATGGCTGGAAGCAGCTCAGGTGGAGCTACTGTGTTCATTCCACAGAAAGTACAAGAGCTGAGGTTACCTGATGTTGGAACCTCTCAGCTGAAATCTGAAACAAGTGGGGTAACCTCTCTCCCACGGGGACCTTCCACACTTTGTCTTGGTTTTGCTAATTTAGGATACCATTTTCTGTTAGGAAATGCAGGAAAGTTTCCACTCCTTGTAAGGATTATGTCGTTGCTTGAGATGCTTTGAATTGCAAATGCTACCTTAAATCTGGTTGGGACTAAGGCACTGCTGAGAACCAGACTGAGGCTTTCAAATCAGAGGCTTCCAATTTGAATTTCAGATGGGCCCAAGGCTCTGGAGCACCAGAAGGCAGTGCCTAAACACGTGAGGTGAAGGATCCTGCCTTTGTGTTCTCTGGGATAACCAGCATGGCTGTTTCCCCAGGAATGTGTTCCTTACAGTGTACTCTCCATGACCTGGGACATTCCCACCTCCCTCAGGAGTGCTCTGAACTGAAGCTTTGCTTGGATTCAGGATCCAGGCCTTTAGCAGACCCTGCTATGGGCTGTCATTAAAGCCTTGGTTGGGAAATCACAGAACCAAGAAAATCAACCAAAAGCAGTTGTTGTTTTAATTCATTAAGTATTCTTACTAGATTTTTTTTTTTTTTGCTGATAGGAAGTTACCTTCCAAAGGGAGATAAAAAGGTGTGTCCAGATAAGTTTATCCTCAAGTGGGACTGGGAGAGAAATCTGGATTGTTGGTTTGGACGTGCACAGAGAGGGGGAGCTGCTTTGTCATGTTCCAAGAACCACAAAATGATTAAAGGTTCTAAACTTTTATGCTGCAAACTTAAGTGTGTGTGTCCTAGAAAAATCACTAAACCAAGTAACTTCTTTTTGGACTCATTTGGAATGCTGAGGTCTACAGGCTGGATTTTGAAATCTCAGTGAAATGCATAAAGTCAGTTTAGATTAAGAATTGAACTCACCTGTACTACGAGCTTAGAGTTGGCTGGGATGAATAATGATGGGATTGCATCACTCTTCCTACTCAACAAATGACACTCTCGTGTCTCTGCTTGGAATTCAAAATGAAAAGGAACTTTGTCCAACTCTATGTGCAGCTTTTTTAGCCGAGCTTTGGTCTGCTCTGACTCTGCATGTCTCTGTGAGCTGTCTGAATTACTCTGAACTCCCAGTAGATCTCCAGGCTGGTGGGATTGCAGCATCCTGGGCTTGCTTTCAGATATCCACATCCTTGTGGAGAGCCCCTGCTGTTGGTCTGTGTTGGGATGCTCCTTCCTCCTCTGCATGCAGCACGAGCCCCAAAAAGCCATTGACCAAATGCTTGCAAACAGTGCCAGATTCTCTCAGGATTGGCATCAAGCAGAAAGCCAGTGTGTGCTCAGGGCTTTGCTCATAACTGTGTGATGGAAATGGAGGATCAATGCACTGATGGATTGCTCACCCCCTGCATGTGAATAGAGACACGGAGGGTGCTGCCAGGAGCCTCCAAAGGGCTCTGTAATGTCAGGGATCTTTCCCTGCAAATGCTCCCCCCGTGACTCTCCTGCAGCTGGAGTTCTGTTTGCTAGCCCCAATGGGATCCTTCTGCTCAGCCTGTCCTTGCTTCAGGGCAAAAACCTGTTTGATCAAGGTGTCCTTAACCCTTCCAGGACCCTATAGACCCTGCTTCTGTAGGACCCTGTTTCCCACCTGCCCCTGGAGCTGCTGCATAACTTAAATCATCAAGTTGTTCTTGCAAACTGTTCCCCCATTTCACTTTAACACTTCAAAGAATTACTGGACCTCGTAATATTGATCTATTCACTTCCAATCCTTTTACAGCTGCCTATATAATTTCTGATCCTTAAATCTGACAGCCGTGTCCCCAAGATGACTGTTCTTAATGTTTAAATGATTGCTACCTTCCATCAAAACAATCTAGCATTAAAACTGGAAATGCAGTGCAAAAGCAGTAAAATAGTGTGTCTATGGATTAATTTCTGACTACCCTCTCAGTATAAAACCAATGTGTGGAATATAACTTGATTTTAAGCTAAAAGTAGATCAAAGCTCTCTAAGCATGAACAAGAAATCACCTGGAAATAGTGAAGCTACAAGGAAAAGTGCCCAAATTTTGTACATTTCATGTATCTGAAACTGCATTGAAAGAATTATTTCAGAAAGAAGGAGGGGTTCATGCTTTTATGTAGATATCAAAGACAGAGGATTTCAAGAGTGCTAGAAAGAGCAATTCATGCACCAGGCCTTTCAGTAATGCCATTTCCTCTCTGCTGAGCAATACAGTGTTTAAACATTATTTTTTATTTTTTTTTAGTGGATCTATGTTTCCACGCTAAAGCATTGCTTATAATTTGGGGATACAACTCCTTATAAATGCATAGAAAATTTCCCAGCTCCTCTCCTGCCTGCTCTGCAGATCACCAAAGAAACTACTAATGCAATTTTAATTTATAGCTCTACCTTTTCCTCAAGCTCTGGGACAAAGATTCCCTAAAGTGCTTGAGAACAGAGGTCAGGCTGCATTTCTACCAGAGCTGTGAGGAGCCTCTGCTCTGTAACATAAACCCCACGCTCTCCATCTGCACAGCCTAATCCAGCTGGGAAGCTGCTGCTTTGGGAGGAGGGCAAGTGTGCACATCACATCTTCACAGGAGTGCTAGATGCTTTGGACAGCCAACTTCCCAGTTTTCTCCTTTTCCTGCAGAGCCATCCCTCCTGCGTGGGAGGTGCCTTTAAGCAACAGCCCAGGCTGCTGCCCTCTAACGAGCCCTCTGCCAGGGCTGTGCTCCACAGGAAGCTCTCCCTGCGTCTATTAAGAGCTGCAGCCTCTCCCAGAGCTTCTGGCTTTTGGCTTGACATGTTTGTCCATTTCTTTGTTAGCTCACACCGCAGAGACGCCCAGATCCAGCCTTGGCTGTTTGCTCAGGCTTCTCAGAGCAAATGTTAAGTGGCTTGGAACTGGCTGGCTTTTAAGTAATGGTAAAACAGGCGTGAAAATCAAATGCAGCAGCTTTTGTATCTGGGAAGCTTCCCCAGTTTGAGCTTCTAAATTTCGGTGCTGTGAGGCAGGTGCTTCCTGTTTAGCTGCTAGTCAAATCTCCAGACAGTTATGTGATAAATACCTGCCAGTCCTGCATCTATCATCCCAAATATGCTTGGATTGTTTGCTTGTGCAGATGGAGCGTGTTGGGTGTTTGCATTTGTTTCAGACCACATATGTTACCTGTCTGATGCTTATATTCTATGCAAAAAAAATGAGATTTGAACCATTTGTATTTCTGTGGTACCTTCTCCCAATTCCTTCTTTCCCTCCCTCTTTTCTTTCCAAGATGCATGACCTCTAGACACTTCCATTTTCCCTCTGTTTTCAGCCCATTCCACCAAAGGTGCACCAACTGTGCAGACAAATGTTTCAAGGACAGAAAAGTGAGGTACTGTAATTCACAATTTTAAATAGGATTCAATGCAATGTCTGGAGACTCCGTGAGATGTCTTCTTCAGAGTAAGATGAACTTTCAGTGAACAAGCTGGAATGTATCTGGCTCACCTAGTGGGGCCAGGTGTTACAGTAACACCCAGATTTTGGAAACTGAAGTGCTGAGACAATAGTGGGAGGTGTTCACTGCGAGTCAGTCACAAAAATGTAACTTGGTTATCAGGCCTGTTACTTAAAATGTTATAAAAACCCTTTTTCTACATGCTTAACGATTTTGGGAGCTTAAGCTCACACCATGCTGAGTTTACAATCAATTTTTTGATTAATCTCTTTCAGGGAAAGCACTGATAGGTAAAGCTGAGAAACACGCAACAGGCAGATCTCAGATTTTGCACTGATGGTCTAAAATCTGTCAGGGCAGGAAGGTGCCCTGTTTGTGCTGCCCTCTTGCAGCATAAACATAGTGCTCAGCTTTTCCAGAGGAGGGCTCAGTGGGAATTTCTGCAATACAAAGAAGAATGAATTTTACAGGTTCTCCCTTACAACAAAAAGGAGTTCAGTGAGATTTATCAAATGTCAGGTGAGTAATTCAGCTTGGAAAAGCTGGTTCAGAAGGCTGCAGCTTTGAAGCAGTGAGTCAATGTGCCAAACACGGTTCTGCTGGCAGATTTCAGTGACCTTGCCTGAAACTTCAGCTGCTGGTGGCCACTGAAGTTCTGCAGGGAGCAAACTCTGCCTGCACGAGAACTTTGCAGTGTGGCAAGGAAAGCCAGCTTCAGAAAAGCTCCTCCACCTGCCACCTACTCTCCTTTTCCACTGCTGCAACTTTCCTGGCAGGGTTTCCAGGGGAGAGTGTAACAGGGTTGTGCACACAGCAGTACTAACAGGGCTCTTTTCCCACTGCAGGGCTCTGCTTTGCACCCCATTTTGGCATCCTGCGAGGGCAGACACTGAACCTCAGTCACTCACCTGTCTGATCTACTGAGAGCTCCTGCAAAGTTCTCCTTAGGACAGACTGGCAAAATAAAGTCCTCTCATCTCTCAGCTGACTTGTAGACGTCGTGTTGTTGGGGCTGCCCTGGCGTTGTCAACGTTGTTTGAAGCAAAACACGAAAAATTGTTCTTTGCCTTGCTGCTGAGGGGGCTGCAGGATAGAAAAGGGCAATTTAGCAGCTCATCTCCTGGCTTTCATGTGTAACCTTCCTCTTGGAAAGCTGCTGGAAGTGCCAGAGTGGTGCTAAACCATTATTCTCAGATGTTATTTCTTCTTTGTGCTGGTGGTAGGAGAAGCTTTTGCAAGAAACTGCCACTTGAGCCTTCAATTTGCAAGAACAGAAATACCTTTATATATGGTATATAAAAGCCTTTATATGAGGAGGGAAGGGAACTGCACTCACCCTCTGATGGAAGAAATTTGCCCCTCCAGCAGGCTTGCCTGGGCTCTTATAGCAAGATAATTATTTCAGTGCTGTACTTCAGTTGTGGCTGCTTGCTGCCCCTTCAGATTTTATCTTCTTCCTTTTTTATCTTCTTCCTTTTGTATTTTTCCCTCTCCCTCTTTAACATGTTGGAGAAGATTTTAATGTCTGTTTTAGTCTGATAATGAGGAATGGCACAGAAGGAGCTGGTTGCAAGGCTGTGGTCACGTCTTGCATCAGATGGGTTTCAGGTGTGAAGCAGTAATGTGGTGTCAAAATACCGAGCAGTGAAGCATTAGGATGATGCATCTCAATTTGTTTCAATCCTCTGGAAGCTGAAAGGAAATCCCCTACTACTTCAGATCCCATCATGAAATAATGGCATTCTCCTCTTCTGCCTCCCTCCCTGCTCCCAGGGGGAGAGATCATGCAGGATTTAGATAACTTTCATTCACGTGGCATAATGATATTGTAAGGGAAAAGAGTTTTAAAACAAGCAGCAGACAGGCCTGGGATCAGGCTCAGCTCACTCTCCTTGTGGTTGATGGGTGGGGAATATGGTTCTGTTTTTGGAGAACTGCTCCCCATTTCTGCTGCTTTCCCTGCTCACTTCAGCTCCCTCAAGGCCTGTGATGTCCAGTTTCTCCCATCACTTTGGTTCCTGGCTTCTGAGTGACTGAAATATGGAGGAAGAGAGAGAAGAGCAGCATGACTGGGTGACCTAACAGGCTCCCAGCCCGAGGAGCTGTGTGAGAGCCCTGAGCTCTGTTCCTCTGTGTGACCATTCCTCCCTGGACTGCCCCACTTGCTCCCTGACCTCACTGTTCAGCACATGAGATGCCCTTCTCTCACAGCCTGTTCTCTCTCGTGCTTCCCTGGGATGTGGCCAGGAAGGAAAAACAGGCTCTCCTGGGTTTTTGAGGCTGCCAGAGGAGTCTGTAGCCTGCAGTGCTCTGGGCAAGAACAAGTTCCTTTTGATTAAAGCTGGGCTGTGTTGGTAAACCAGCAGTGGATGAGGGACAGCTTGAAACACTCAGATCCTCCAGGACTAGATAAGCATAATTGAGTATTTGGAATTAGCAAAACTGCAAGGATCAAAGCAATCTCCTGGATGGATAACTAGATCAAAGGAGAGACTTTAAAAGAAGAAAACATGGATGTTAAGTTCTCCATCTACACTCTATAAATACAAGATGCCAGCGGTGAAGAGGATATAGGAATAAAGGGAGCTTTTGCACATTTCTCAGTAGGAAATAATTTAGAGTCTGACTAGTTTGATTTTAAATTATGATAAAATAACAGGCACAAAACTCCAGCACAAACGAGGTTCTCCTTTTAAAAACTAAGTCTGAATCTTTATTAGGATATAGGATAAAATCATAACTTCTTCCATAAATTTACATGAAAGAGCAATATCGTGTTTCTCTGCTTGAAGAACAGATGTTACCTGACTAAACAGCAAACTGCAACGTAACCAAGAATCTATCAAGGACTGGTACTTGGTCTCCCTTTAAATCACTCCCTGACATCCAGATAGAATCAGAGAATACAGATTCTCTCCACAAGGGGCCCAGCAAAGCACACGGCAGATTGGAAACGTGACTGCCGCTTGTTTTGTGCGTGGCTGTTCAGGGAATGTGGCACTCTGGATGAAGAATCGAGATGAGAATCTGCCAGGTTTGCCTTATCTTTCCTAGGGGAAGATGCTGCCTTTTAATATTGGTCTTATCTCAAGCAGCCCCTGCATGTGGTTGTCCTGCTTGTGGATTGCCTGTGATGCTTTGGCCAGGGTGGAGCTGGGATGAGAGCTGAGCTGCAGCCTCAGAACAGAAGTGTCTCCAGAGTCCCTGTGCTGTGGAATGAATTCTCCTGTCATATCCTGGGGGATTGAACTCCCACGCTGACATGTGCTTCCTGCTGCAAGGAGCGCTAATGAACAAATACTTCTCCAGTTAAATGAGGTGTTTCAGAGGGTTGTAAAAGCAGCTTTCTGGGAGGAGAAAATGAGCTGAGCAGTGGTTTTATGCAAGGAGGAAGTGCAAATGGTACATGTCTGCATGCTCAGCCTGTCACCCTTACCTCACTCATGTGTGTGGATCTGGGGTATTGAAAAGATTAGGCAGCTCTGAGGATCCCAGTGTTAGACTGGAGGTTCCTCACTGAAATCCTTTTGTCAGTCTGACCCCTCAGGCCTATCCTCTATGGATGTGAAAATCCCCTGACAGTGAAATATGGAAGAGCTGGGTGTTAGGAATAAGATTTACTTAACTTTTGTGAAGAGGCATTTAGAACAGCATTAATGCTACCTCTTGCTACAACTGAGTTCTTTGCCTGAGGCTTTCCTTCATTACACTTTGGATGGGAGACAGGAAAGAAGCATCCAAAGGAGCAGTCAGCACTGCCGTGCTTGGCTCCTCTTCTTTTCTGAGCAGATAAAGCTGGGAGGAAAGAAAACTTCTTTTATTGTGCTCTGCTCTTTCTCCAAATTTCTGTGATCGGTTAACTGCCAAGCACTTTCCAATCCAACCAAATCAATCTGCAAACTTTCCCTAATACTATCAGGGAATCTGCAGGCTGTTTGCTCCCTGCCTCATTGGAAGGGCCATTAATACACAGGATAATGGATACCTCAGGGAAGCCAGACATTAAGTTAATAATTAATGTTTACAGAGGCCTTGAGGCAACTGAGCGCATTTACCTCCGTGAGGATATTGAAATTGCATTACTGTAATTTCAGCTGTCTCCCCATAGTTGGCAATCAGAGTTGGGCTGGAGCCTGGCTCCAGATGAGCTGTTCTTACCCTGGATAGCAATAAATAAAGTGTTCCCAGGAATTGCTGGGCTTTCCACGCTGTCCTGTTAGTCTGTGCTAATGCTGGGGGAGGCATGTGGGACTGATCCCTCCTGTGGTGCTCTGCTGGATGTGCTGCGTGTGGGCTCTGGGTGCTGACGGGGGTGAGGCTCGTGGGATGTGAAGTGCAGATCCTGCTCTGTCTTCTGAGGACACCACAGAGAGTTTGTACAACCCCCACAGAGCCTCTGTGGGTGGAAAGGGTGCATCCTAAGAGGGACATGCAACCCAAACCCCAGCCCTGGTCTTCAGCCAGCCAGGGAGGGGATATTCGCTGCAGATATCTCTCAGACATGGTGACAGTGAATTGAGAACAGCCTTAATCCAATCAGGGTCCGGGATATGGATGGATCAGGCTCTACCTATAAACCTGAGAAGCTGGGATTTTGGTTGGCAGGTCTTGGGAAGTGGTTTGCTTGCTTTACCTCTGCAGGTCACAAATTAATTGTGTGTGTTCATTGAAGAACCTCCTCTTTTCATAGGTTTGCCTCTAACTTTTTTTCCCTTCTTTCTGCACCATCTGCAGTTTGATACATTCCCTCCAAAAGCCCTGGCTCCACTTTGTCCCATACTTATTGTACATTCCCTGTTCTCTCAGCCCGTGTCTCTGGTGCTTCTGAGGTTTCCCTTCTGTGCTGATTTTGTCCCATTTCCCTCAGAGTCTGTTTTCCTGTAGAGATTTCTCCTGTTCCAGGGCCAAGCTACATCTGTTTGGAGTTGGAATGCTGGGCTGGGGCTGGGGCTGACCCTACTGCTGCTTCAGGACAGCTCTGAGGACATGCTTGTGCTGGGACAGTTCTGGGACATTTGGGCACAAAGGCTTCAGCATGGGCATCCTCACATGGCAGGGAAAGCTGGCTTGGGTATAAGTCACATTTGTTGGCCCCAACTCCCACATTTGGACAAATTTTTGCCAAGTACTGGAATGTTTAAATAGCATTAGATAAAGCTCCCCTTCAATTTATGAGCATTCATCCCTGAAGAGTCTGGTTGGGAAATGTGTTTAATTCCTAAAGCTGTTGTTTTCCACTCAGAACCTCTTCACTTTGGACAGGTGAACAGCCACACAGAGCTGCTTGTCTTTCACCCAGTCTCCTGAAGATAGGTCTTACTTGGCTGCTAGGTGTAATTTGTTTGAAACTGTCCTCACTCATCAATCCCAATGATGTTAGCTCAGTGCTTAAGCCAGTCCTTTTATTAAGTTCCAGGGGTTTTGTATTCCACAATCCAATTGTGCATTATTGATAAAGTCTTGAGCAGGGGATTACTTGAGCCATGAGCTTTCTGGCACATTAGTCATACCTGAGCTGTGTTTTTCAGAGGAAGCTGCTCTCCTCTTTAGGCCAATTCCTGCCTGTCTGGCTGTCCTGCTCCTCTGGTGCTCTGAGGTTCCTGACTCCAGGCAGAACTGCAGGGTCATAGCAGGGAGGTGACAGTGACAACAGGACAAGCAGAGGCCTTGCTGATGAGTGCTGCAGTGCCAGAGTAATCTCCAGCAAGGAGAGCAGAGCAGCTCCAGCGACAACAACCAGGGCCTGAAATCCCTCTCTGAGTGCACAGTGCCAAGGGCAGCTCTGGGATCAAGCTGGGAAGTGATGCCAGCAGGTCAGGACCAGCAAGGGACACGGCCGGGCACGGGCACTGCTGCTGGCTGGCTCTGGATCCATGGTGGCACCCTTGGGGTGGCAGCCAGCTCGTCCCTTCCCAGTCCTGCAGGGTGGGTGATGCCTTAAGTTTCAGCTTTTATATTTTTTCAGACTCTGGGCTGTTTTAATGTGCAGTTCTGGGTTTCATATTAAAGGCTGCTGAGCTCTCTTCACAGGGTAGGGAGACAAAACAATTCCTTTCTAGCTGGGGAACAAGGACAAATTTTAGGCCCAGAAGTGTAAACAACAGTGAAGAAGAGAGAAAGAACAAAGAGGATGGAGCTTCATCACCTGAGGCTGTAATTAGACAATTAACTCCAATGTGCTGATGGACCAGAGCTTATAAAAGTGTGAGGCCTCGTGCCCGGGGATCCATTTTGTGCCCATTTGTGGGTTTGACTTGGGTGTAGCCCCAAGGGGTTCCTGCACTGCCCAAGCTGCATCCTTTCAATAAATACCTTTTTATTATTTTACTCTGCCTAGTCCCTGTTTCCAGGTCAGCCTTTCTAGGCAACATGGAGAGGGGCTGCCAGGTCACTGCTGTGCCAGGAGTGGGGTGTTTGCCATGGCCTGCAGAGCTTTGCAAAGAACTCATCCCTTTTCCGTGGCTGGACTGAGGTGGCTTGGAGAAAGGAAGGCAGGGATGTGCTGCAGGAGCCTGCAGGGCCACAGTCTGTGCCAAGGTGTGGAACTCTACCTGCAGCTGTGGAGGAATCCTGAAAGTTGCTGTGTGGGGAAGATTGCAAGGTCTTTGATGCACTCCAGGCCCTGAAGTGTGACTCCTAAATGACACATTTTCCCTGTGGATGGGCAGGCTTTGTAGTCTTGGAATCACTGTGATTTTCACGTATCAGTTATTTATAAGTCTAAGAAAATGGTAAAACAGATCTTATCCCCCCAGATTTCAGCAAAATGATCATAAAGGCATTGAAAGTAGTGAGAGCCTTAATCTGTCAGCTGATGGTAGATGTGTGTGTGTTGTTTAAAACCAGGCTATGTGCAGCCTTGCACCTTCCCAGCAGGGCAGGGCACACAGGGCACATCCTTCTGGAATGATCTTCACAAACACAGCTCTGCCATCACAGACTTGCTCACAAAACAGCATCAGCCAGAAAATGGAAACCAAATTAAAGCACTTGTTGTCTTTGTTGCAGAAGAAAAGAGACATTTCTTTCTGCAACAAATTTATGTCTTGGGTTTTCCACGACTACTTGATATATTTTTAACCACTGTAGAGCTGCCAGAAACAAGGTATTTACAACCCCACTGTGCAACTCAAAATAGACTTGAAACTAGTTGGTTCTTTCCTCTGAGGGTTTCTTAGCGTGGTTTGCAAAACTGTGCAGTGAAGTGTGACCTGTGCTGGCTGGTTTTGCTTTCCCTGACTTGTGTAGCCTCACTTGGGCAGGACAGTGATGATGGAGGGGTGGTGCTCAGAGGATCCCTCCTGCAGGGGATGTTAAAGCATGTTTTACAGTCACACTCCCCATCCTGTTCATGTTTCTTGTCACACACTCATTGCTGGAGTATTGCCTTCCAGACATGCCATGAAGGCTGGAATAAAAATGTCCCCTCTGTTTTTCCTTCAGGCTCTCTCCTCTCCTGTCCTGAATGGGGAAAAACGAAACAAAATAATCTTAAAATTGTGTTCTGTGCAATGTCTAAATGGGCAGGATCAAGGCACTTTTTAGAAACCATGGGGAAGGGTGGGGTTGGTGTGACAGGAGAGCTTCCCACTTCACCTGGGGGGCTGATCCACCATCTTCTGAGCTGATCCACCAGAGCTGTGCCCTGTGGACTGAGAGTGTGTCCTGCACGTGTGGCTGAGCCCCAGAGTGGGATGTCACGGGGCTGAGAGTGCTGCCTGGTCCCACACCACACCTACCCTGGCTGCCCAGCTGGGGGCTGGATCCCAGCTGCCCCACTGTTCCCCACGAACCTCTGCACTTGAAACTCCTACAGATTCCCCCGGAGTTCTGGAGCCTTTATTAGCTGGAGCTTTGACAGGCTGGCGTTGCTGTCACAATTCACATGCTAAAAGGCCTTTTACTCCCCCTCCCTGCCCCAGCCTGTTATAGAGGGCTGCTTTTATTAGCCTTATTAGAGGCTCGTCTTGCAAAGCCCTTGGGGGCTATTTGGCTTGATAAAACACCATATAAATTGGAGTGGCTGTTGATTTTGGAGCCCTTCTTATGAGACAATTGTGTTTCCAATTAGGGATTTCCTTCTCTTACATGCACAACATGATTTTTTTTTTCCCTTTGCAAGATGGCTTAAAATGCCTGCCATGTGCTGATAAGCTCTGTGCTAGACCTTTTGTCTCCTGCTGCATGTGTGCAGGCCAACTTGCACAATGGTGAGGTAGATACAACTCCCCAAATCCACTGCCAGTCATAAAAAAGCTGATCCAGGACAGTGCATGTTCTCCCCAGGAGCTGTGGGGATGTACAGAAAATTCAGTAATTCAGATGCTTGTTGAACACTGCCAAACGTGGAGTTATTTGGTTTATAGGTGGCCTCAGGAGGCTGAGAAGGTAGATTAGCAAGGCAGGAGTGCTGGCAGAGGGCAGTGCCAGCTGGCTGTTGTGGCCATGGGGTCTCCTTGGGAAGAGGCCTGGCCATGGGGAGGATCCCACAGAGCCGGGGGAACAGGAGTGAGGAGCAGGAGGCACTGAAAGGCTCCAGTACCACCCTCGTCAGAAACAACTGCAGGATCACAGTGAGATTTCTGGTTACCCTTTCTTTACTTCTCTTTGCCTCTACATTTCCATGATGAATTAGACTTGATCATAACGGGGTTGCAGAGTTCCCCCATCCCCTCACCACAAGAGAAATAAAAAAAGCCAAGCTTGTCAGAGGATATTATCACTTGGGGTAACATGAGTTCTGACTTGGGGGCCTGAAGTGATTTCTTATCTGTTAAAAGCCTCCAACTGCCTGGGAAGCAGACCTTGCTGATACTTGCAGATTTTGAAGGGTGGAGGAGAGGTGGGTAATGTTCTGATCCTTTTTAAAGAAGAGCAGGAGATAAAGTTTACTCTGGAGTCTGTAACATGCTCCAGCACTCTTGTCCTCTGGTAGTGGCCTGTGCTAAAAGCACATCAATAAAATTGCTGATGCTGCTGTTAAGTAACAAGGTAATTACCAAGGATGGGGAGGGGAACAGAACTAAAAATCTGAAATGGTAGTTAATGCCTTTCCCATTAAGTTACCAGCCTTAAATACATGGCTTACTGCATCTCTAACTTTCAGTGCTATAAAATGCTGCAAATTGCAGACTTAAGAGATCATTAGAAAAATACACAACGGATTTATCTTCATGAACAAAAATGATGCAGCACAGAACTTTTTCTTTTGTGGGTAGGCAGATGCAAGTCAAGACAAGAAAGACCCTGTTCCCAGGTAGTGTTTAAGAACAGCAAATCCAAAGGTTTGTGCTGTCTGTGTGGTTAAAGCTGTGTCTTAACCTCCTTGATGTAAACAGTTCTTAAGATAAAAGATGAAGCTCTTCCGAGAATATTTTGCCATTCCCTGGTGACAAATCAAGGAAATGTTTTGTGCTGATTAAGTCACTGTCAGCAGGTCAGCCATCTAGGGGAACTGATTTAGAAGCCTCTTAAATAAATCACCATTTTTTCTCAGCCCTGCCCACTCCTCACTCACCTCTATACCTGCCCTGGAGATGCAGATGGGGCTCTGTGTGCTGTAACCTCTGCTCTGACCCTCCCCTCACCTCTGGGGAAGCTCGAGCAGCAGAATCTGCAGGAGCTGCTGTCTCCCAGCTCCACTGCAGAGCAGCTCCTGCAGAATGAAAAGGGAAGAAAATGTGTTCCCATAGTGGAGGTTTGGGTTTTTCTGCCCTTATGTTACTTGTGGCTATTCAGGTTTCAGAATGCATCCAACTTGCAGTGAAACTGTGCAGATTCTCATTCCAGAATGGTTGGAAAAGTCTCCTGGCTATCCTTTGAGTGTCTTATTCTCCCCAGCAAGTCTGGAAACCAAGTGCCTCACTTCTGTGCCTTATTTCCCCTGTGGTAATGTCACAATGTCCCTGAGCTCACTCGTGCTCGGCTGGGCTGGCTGCAGGATGGCTCTTCCAGGTTGGAATTTCACAGCTACCCTGGGCCTGGGTGCCCTCCTTGTGTTTGTGCTTGTCCTCCTGTCATCCCAGGGCAGGCACAGCAAGCATTTGCTGGCAGTAAAACCCCCCTGGCTCCTCACAAAGGAGACTCAGAGCTTCAGTCTGAAGGCTGAGGGGGCTGTGCAGTCACCTGCAGTGACCTCAGACAGCATCAGGGGAGGGAAGGGTGAAGAAAGGACTGTGTCAGAGACCTGGGGGATTTTATTACAAGACATTAACCAAGCATAAGTTCTTTTATCATCATTAACATTTTCAGTCCAAAGCTGAACAGATCCAGGAGCTTTAGACCAGATCAGGACTCAGTATCATCTGGCCATTACAGCTTTTGGTACTGAGCCAACTTCATCCTATCTCTTTGGCTAACAAGAATCTGAGAGGCTTTTGCTCTGTTTTTAAAGCAGATGAGATGTATCACCAGTGCTCCAGCTTTCCTTTTCTCCCATTTCCTAAACCAATAAATATTTCTCATAGATGGGCCTAATGGTCTAAGCATAACCTGGCAGCTCATGAAATATTTCCTTGCCTTAATCAGAATCCTGAAGCAAACAAGGAGGGAAATAAAAAGCCAATAATATGCTTGGTTGTGTGCACAAAAGTAGAATGAAATATATGAAGCTGGTAATGGTTCTGCTGTCACATCTTAAAAACATTTGCTTTGACTTGCATAAGTGTCAATTCAGCTTGCACTTGACACATTATACCATGGATAAAGCCACTGGCTTTTAAAATCAGGTCTTTAAAGGAATGCAGAGATACTCTAAGTAGCTACTATGTATTGTTGGGTAATGATGTATGTAGCAGAGAAAGCTTTTTCTCTAAAAGCACAACTTTTAGGCTACAATTTTTTTCTGCTGTGTCTCTGCGTTAGAGAAGGAGCCCAGAAGCTCATCCACTGTCAGGATTAAAGGCAGATCTCTTTAGCCAAGGTCACACACAACAAGTTGGGCCTCTTGGCCATTTGCTGGGGAGGTGTGTTCAGCCAGCTCCTGGCCAGACTGCCTGGGAGGAGAGCAGAGGAGCTAGGGGCTCTGTCCTGGGAAAGGATTGCAAATCTGTTAAACCTGTTCACTGAACATCCTTGTGCTTAGATCTCCTGAAAAACAAATTCCACTCCCTGCCCCAAGCCCAAGATCATAGAAATCTGGTACTCTTACCAGAATATCTTTTAGTTTCTCCACTGGGATTCAAATTGACCAGCAGCCACCTGCCACCCAGAGAACTTTCTTGACTCTCTCCCCAAGATGACTGAGTTAAGCAAAAGCCTCCTGTCTTCATCCCCCACCCTGCCTGCCCTCTTTACCTGCCATCCTCTCATACCCCACCTTTGTCTCCTTTTGGTCCCGAACGTTCTGCATTTCCTTTCTGTCATCAAACCTGACGGATCAACAACTTTTCTCGCACTGAGGTCACATCTGTCCTAGGCTTGTTCATGTTTTTGTGCCAGCCCTTTCTCTGTTTATCATGAGAGCACGTGGTAGGCCTAAGATCCCTGCCAAAATGCACCCCTGGCCCTCCTCTGGCTGTGCTGCTCATTTCCTTCATAGTTTCACTCTGTTTGCCCTCAGGTAAGTTTTTTCTTTATCCCTTCCTAGAATCTTTTAGGTTTTCTAGTCCTCTTCCCATTTCACTCCTGCTGCATAACAAGAGGTGCTCTCTGTGCTGATGCTCTGCTTCCATTTCTGCTTTTGCACAGCTCTTCCACTCCCCCGAGTCCCTCCTGCAGGGACGCTCCTCCTTCCAGAGGCACAGCCTGCAGTTCCAGACCGTCCTTCCAGCACTCCTCCTTGAGCCACCTCTGCTTTCCTTCTCTCTGGGCTGGAGAAATCCTATTAAAGGGCACTCGAGTGCTGTGTCCTTTGTGTCCCCACCTGTCAGGGTTGCAGTGTCCACGTCCATGGTGCAGCTGGGTCACTTCCGTGCTGTCCCGGATCTCTCCTGAGCACAAACGCGAGGCAGGGAGCTGCAAGTTAATGCACCTTGCTCTGGGTAAGGCAGTTTACCTTACAGCTGCTTCTCACGACTTCACAGCCTCTAATTTTCTTGTACTACTGCCTTGAACTTTATTTACTCTGGGGACAGTTGGAGGAGATGGCTTTGAGTGTTTCTCAAACACTGAACAGCAAGAGCTGGGCTGGAATGTGTGAATTGCTGAGAGCCTTAAGTGACAGCTGCTGTACTGGTGACCCCTGGGTGAGGAAATTAGAGGCTATGAAGCCTCTAGAAAGGCTTTCTGCCACATTATTAACTTTGCCCAAGTTCCCTAAGGCTCACTCAGAAATGTGCTTCTGAGGACTGTTCAGTGCTCACATGTTTACAGTGCAATGGAGTTAAAAGCACTTGGGATTTGCCTTGCTGCTGGAAAAGCTGGGTGGGAAGCCAGGCTGCCTTGAAGGCTTTTTAAACAGGATTAAAGCTTTTCATACGCGGAGAATAGGAATGGGAGGGCTTTTGCCACACTGTTGTTTGATCGGTGGGAAGGGGGTTTCCATCCCCAGGATTAGCTGTTATCCTGCTCCTGGCGTGTGGGAGGATAAATAGATCTGGACTTTTCCGGTGATATTTTTCTCTGTAGGCAATTTAGGATTTCCAAACTGAGCCCTCTCCCCTCAGAGAGGGCAGCAGTCCCTAGATAAAAAAGGGGGACCGAGTTCAGAGAGGCTTTAAAAAAGAATTTTGTCTCCATAATACCAGTCCTCCTCCCTCTGCAGATTTCTGCATCATCTTGGAAGGCTCCAGCCCTCCAGGTGACTTTTATCACTTGCCCTGTGGATGGAGAGGATATTTCCCTTCCCAGTCAGAAATCCTGGGGAGGATCTTCTTTTCCTCCATGATGAGGAATGTCTTTGCACTCAGCATCCTGTTCCAGCCTCCTTGGGAAGAAGTTTTCCTTGGGGAATGTGCTGGGAACTAAATTCCAGGGTCAAAGTCCTTCCTGAACATCAAGGTGGTGCTTCTGTCTTTTTCCAAATCAGCTCCGAGGGAGCAAGTTTGGGATATTCCTGGTGCCAGATATATAAAATAAAATCTGGGAGATGGAGTCTGATTCCCTGCCCTGCCAGTGGCTCTGTGACCTTGGATAAGTCTTGAGGATGAGTCCTTGAATGAGTCCTAATGGAGGTGGCTGAGATTTGAATTTGAAATGTTTTTGTCAACAAAAAGTGATTACATGGGCATAGGAAAAATAAATAAATAAGTGATCCAGGAAATTCTGTATTTTTTTTTTTTTAATCTACCAGTACCTGGAAGAAAAAAAAAATCAAGGAAACTTGGCTGGAGTCCCTATTCACTTAATCCTTTTCTCCTTGACAAATGCTGCAGATTCTGTATGCTGGAGGATATTCTTCAAGAGAAGCCTGGCTGTTAGTACATTAAGAAGCAATTTAATATTGAATGCACACTGAAGAAGCAGAGCTCTTGACTAGAAAGCAAACAGGACCAGAAAGGGGATACAAATAAATAGAGCAAGCAGCAACCTTTTCCCAAGTCTCACCTTAAATTCCCTTTTAAATAAAGGTAAAGCTGATTCCAGCATTTCCCACTCGAGGAACTCTTGCTACTTTATCACTGTAAAGTTGCAAAACAAGCTGAGAGCTCTGAAACAATCCTCAGGTGCTCTGGTGTGTTGCTGGCATGCCTGTGGCCACGGGTCCTTCTCCTCTCAGCACAAGCACAGCTGGGTGGGATTTTTGCTGTCCTGTGAAGCCAAATCCCTCAGGTTTTCACAACAATTTCCTGCTGCCAATTCATACATGGATATTTTCTGTGAGGTGGTTTTCAAAGAGATGGGGTGAGGGGAGAGTTGGCAGTACAAATAATGGAGCTCCCTCCTGGCTGTGCCAGCTTCAGAGGTGAGGGAGCATCTCTGCACATTGGCATTGCTGAGCTCTGCCTGTCCCACCCCATGGTGGCTGCACGGGTAGACACAGCTCACACTCATCAGGCAGGATTAGAGCTGAAATCTGAGCTGCTTTCAGGGCTGAAGATGTGCTCAGTTCAACAGGTAATGCAAAGCTGAAAACCTGGGGTATAAGAACATGCAAGCTGGCTGGGAAAATTCTGAATTGCAGTGTTTTTCTTGCCTTGGTCCTGACAGCTGTACTAAAGCTACCCACAAATCTCCTCATCTCTGCAGCAGACAGACAGCACTGTGATGGAGATCTCTCTGATTTTAGTGGATTGTAGGGTGGCCCCTGTCTGGGTTACCCAGAGATGCATTGATTCACACTTCACTCTCCCAGCCAGTGTCTCACCCAGCACTTACCCTTCCATTCTTTTACAAACTTCATTTTCAAAACCTCTCCATGTGCAGAGGTACCCAGAGCTGTCCTGGCATCCTTTCTCCCTGTGGGAAGCCTTAAGGAGCTGCTGCACAGAGCAGGCAATGACCGAAGCTATGGCTCTGCCAGAGGGCATCTGGGCTTCCCAGAGACGTGCAGAGGGCTCCACTCTGGACCGTGTTGGGCCCTTTTGAGCTCTGTGAAGTGCAGAGGAGTTGTCTCCTATCCACCGATGTGTTTCAGCACTGCAGAGCCTGAGGGCACGGTGGTATTTGAGCGAGTACAGCAGTGAGTGTCATGGTGTGAGGGCTGGGGACAGGTTCTGGCTCCTCTGCTGCTCGGCGTGACTCTGTGGCCCTGCAGCTGCCTCGAGCTTTCCCATCTGTTCCCTGTCCCCTTCATCGTTAGCCTGTAGCTGAGAAAGGATGGACAGGCTTGTGGAGACTGGATCAACCTCTGCTTGTGATGGGAATAGGTAGAGAAATGGGCCTCCCCTCCAGCTGCCGAGGCAGAGCAGAATTCCTTCAGTGCCAGAAAACTCCTCTGAGGACAATGCCTTTCCCTCTCTCCTCCTGCCTGGGAGCACATACAAATTGTCCCACCGTGCTCTGTGGGTTTAACTTCATTACAAAAAGTGTGCCTGCTGAAAGCCAATGCCCTTCACAGGTGCTTGAGGAGAAAAATGCCTCTGGAATAGCCCATCTGGTGCGTGGATTTTGATTACTTCCCTCTCCCCTCTCCCTGCCCTCATTACGAAGAAATGCCCAAATGCTGTTAACAGTCCATTCCCATAATAACAGTGGTGCTCCATCAGGGACAGCCTCCACCACGGGAGAAAGCAACGAAGCTTTTTTCTCTTCCTGTGAAGATGGGGAAGGAGGAAATCATGTTGGGAGATTGTGTTTGGATGCAGAGGAGGGCTTGGGAAGGGAAGAACAGCCCTGGGGCTGCTCTCCTGTCAGGATGAAGGGCCAGCAGGTTGAGAGATAACACCAGTGCCTTTGGTCACCCACATGCCCCAGGCAGCAGCGAGGCAGATCAGTGTTCTCTGCCTGCACAGAACTGGAAAGCTCCCCAGCTCTTCTTGGGACATGACATGATCTCTTCCTCAGAGAAATGTAGTTCTGGCCTTGAAAAAACCCTGTTATGTTTGGGTCTGGAATAGCAGATATTTGAAAGCCACTTAGATGGGCCAGCAGTGATTTTGAAACTAGCAGAAGTGAAGATATGACTAAGAAAGACCTAAATGAGGAAATTAGTTGCCCTGTGAAACACTTATGCTGCAAAATCAGATGTCAGTTAAGTTGCTGCTTTCTTTGCTTGTGTTCCAAAATTTCAGTTTCCTCCTGCTCACTCCTCATGCTCCCAGCATGACCAGACCATAGCCTTTTGCTTGGCACTGTGACCTTTTATCCCTGGCCTCTATCTTGAAATATAAATTGCACTGTCTGGACATTTGTGCTGCACAATAAATCTGCTCTCTTGGTCAAGCAGAACTTCAGCGTAGGGGAAAAGAAATAGTAAATTGTGGGGAGATATTACTGTTTGTTTTCTCCTGATTTGCTGCTCTTTAAATCTCCCTGTCTGGCTTTTGGATAGTCATTGAGACAACTTCTCTGGCCTCTTCTTCCCTGCATGAATTACCAATAAAATAAAAGGGACTTTTCCCTGTGTCCTTATTGTCTTTTGTTCTTATTCCACAGCAGAAGTGAGTGTCTTTCAGGAGCCTTGTTCCCTTTACAGACAAGTTATCAGGGCTTTCAGTGCCACTTGCATCTAAGGCACTCAGCAGCAGGGACAATAGACTCATGTTGGTAGTTCAAAAAGCAGCTTCTACAGTTGATTTAATGTCTTTATGGAGGAGGCAACAGAGACAGAGCTGGTGAGGAGCCATTGGAGTCAAATTGTGCTTGTCAGGAAAACAAGCTAAATTTCTCTCCCACTGTGCCATCACTCTTTGGTTTATGAGAAGCTCTCTGAGTTGGCTCTCCCTTGCCTGGCTGGCAGGAATCTTTATTTCACTTTCTCCCTGGCTCTCCCCTCTGGTGCTCAGCCCTTGCTAATGCTCCACAGCTGCTTTAGGGCTGCATGTCCCCTCACACCTTCAGCACAGACTGGTTTGTTAAGCTCTAGCAGCCAGATGTGCCACACAAAGCTGGACTTCAGCTGCTGCTGTGTCCAAGAGTTACCCCAGAGAGCCCTGCCACTCCTTCCCCTGAGCAGTTGTCGGGGCAGCCTGGTGTGGGTGCCAGCTCCCCACCCCAGAGCTGTCACACAGCTGCAATGGGACCAGCCTGAGGCTGTGGCTGTTCCACTCACCAACTCAACAGGAGCCACCTCCCAAGGCCAGGAGCTGTTTGGAGGCTTAGCAGTGATCCCCACCACCACCACTTCCACCAGTGCAGGTTCTTTAATGAATTTCAAAGCCCATTCTGCACCTCGGGCACTTTCTCCAGGCAGGATCAGTGCCTGCCAAGCAGTGCTGGAAGAGGAGCACCCCAGGGAGTGTTCCTCTGAGGACACAGAGCCCAGCCCAGCAGGGCACAGCTCAGTTCCTGCTGTGGTAAAGGTTTAGCTCTGCCTTCAGCTGGGGATCATGTACTCTCAGGACTGCCCCAGAAAGGCAAAGGCAGTTCCAAGGAAAGGTGTTGGTGATGAGGATGAGGAAGGAGAAGGTTGGACTTGATAAAATCTTGGCATATTCAGCTCTCTCCATAGCAGGCAGGAAGAAGATGCAGGGCCAGGAATTCCCCTGGTAGGTCTCTTGATGCATTCAGAAGCCCCATCAAGGGATTTCCTGCATTTCTTGCATGTTTCTGGCATTCTCTTCACAGGCACGGCTGGGCAGAGCCAGCTGCACAGACAGCAAGAGGAAATCTCCAGTTTTGGAGTGGTGTGATGTCATTACACAGTGGGGCAGGTCAGAGGGACAATAATGTGTGTGGACATGCTGGAAAGGAGAGCAGAGCAAATATTTGAGAGACTTGTTCTCTAAGAAAGCCTCTCAGGGCCAGGGCTGGCACTTACCTTGAGTACTGCAGGGTTCAAGTTTATTCATTGTCAGACTAATCCAGCCAAGAGAAGAGCTGGAATATGTGAAAATGAAAAAAACAGCCATTATTTTCTAAAGGAGCCTGTAAACTTGTTACATGTATAAATGCACACAAGGGCTCAGATCCTTTCCAGCTAAAAATCAGCAGACCCACCACTTATCAGGGGAGAAAACTTTATCTTGTTCCTGCCCTGCTTTCCACAGCTGCTCTCCTGTGGCCAGCTGGTGATAAATTCCAGGTCCTGGTCTGCCAGCTCCCCCAGTAAGCATCTCAATCCACACAATGTGTCCCAGTGCCCTGGTCCCCCCAAAGCAGGGCTCTGGGAGAAGTCATTGTGGACAGGGACAGGACAGCAGGAGCAGTGAAAGGAAGGAGCTCACCTGCTTCTTAACAGTTGCAGAGCTGCCAGAAACCACTAGGAAATGCCAATTTCTCTTGGGTAGCTCCACCTGGGAGCCCTGCTCACTGCCCTGTTCCCTCCTGCCCTCCCCAGGCTCATGCCAGGGGTTTCCCAGGAGGATGCAGCTCCAAGGGCACCTGGCACACGCTGGCCCTGTTTGATGGCTGTCACTGCAGTGAAACAAATCCCCTTGGTTCAGTTCCCTGACCTTCAGCAGCCAAATCATTGACTGGCATTTCCTACTCTCCCCTCTCCCCTACGCTGGCAATAACTGTGTGCACATAAAAGCTTAGGGAATGCTAATCAGGATGAATGTGATGGTGTTTCTAGCCCTGTGAACACATGCTTTATGACTATTGTGAGGTTTGGGATTTTTTTTTTTGGTGGTTTTTTGTTTTCTAGAAAGAAAAAGTCCCACAGGGTTTTTGTTCATGTAATTGTGTTGAGCAAATTTGAAATATTTGAAAGCTTTTAAGTGCCTGTTATATATACATCCAAGGTTTGTCTTGGAACATGCTAGGTTGCAATAGACATTTTCCAATTAAGTGAAACAGCAGTGAGGATAATGGGTTTATGGAAATGGAAGAGCCATGCTGGAGGGAGATGGAAAGCCAGCAAGCATTAATCTTAATAGGATACTTTTTCTTTTTTAGCTTTGCTTTTTTCTAAAAACTTTAAAAAATTTCCCTAGGCATGTCCCTGGTTCTGCAGTGGCACGTTATGTATCTAGAGAATCTCATCCCCTTTTTTTCCTCATTTACTCCAAACTACTCTCTTTTTTTTTTTTTTATCCTTTCTCTCCAAGAAATCATCTGCACTACCCTTTCTCCAGTGATGGAGGCTCGTGCACACATCCAGTCATCTGTCACTTTAACTGAGCATGTCGTGTGGGAATGGGAATTCACAGCCTTCTGCTCTGGAAGGCAGAGGAACCCTCCAAAGAGCCAACCCTCCCTCCCTCCCTCTGCCTCTCAGAAAACCTCTGGGAGAGCTCTGGGCTCTGCTCCAGTCCTGCAGCCCAGTCACCTTGGGCCAGGCTCCTCCCTTCTCTAGGGTGAGGAAATATCTTTTCCAGGAGGCTTCCCAGTGAAATAAGCAGCATCCAGGGTGGGATCAGTGCCTGGGACTGGCATCTTTCTGTGCTGCTCTGATTTTCATGCTGTGCCTTGCTGGGGCAGTCCCTGGGGACTGGAGCAGCCCAGTGGCTGCTGAGTCTGGCCCAGGAAGGTGGAGCTGAGCTCTGCTGAGGGGCTTTCCCTCCTTGGGAGGAAGGTGGCATCAGAGGGGAATTTGATAACTTCTAGCCAGAAATCAGGACCCTGAGTCCCCAGCCAAATCTGCTGGCAGTAACTGGAGCTTGAGGAAAGGAGGCAACTTGTGGGTTGTACATGACACATCATATGGAGGGATGGCTGGGCCATCTCCCAGTAGGGGTGCTGGGCTTAACCCACCCCTTCCTGTGCCTGTCACCCCTCCCACGATCTCTGACCTGATCTGGGACATATTCCTGTGCCAGCTCTCCCTCCTGGTTCACCCTCAGTGTGTGAACACCAGCACAGATTCCTGTGAGATGCTGATTTTGGATCATCTCTGTAGGAACAACCACCTTGAGTCTGGCACAGATGTTTTTAATTCCCTTCCTACCCTTGGCTGCAAAAGTGGACCATGTTTCTTTAAATCCACTCACTCCTTTACAACTGCTGCTTTGCAGGAAACAATGCTTAGATCTTTAATCTAGAAACAAAAAAAAANTATATATATATATAAAACATTCAAGTTAGATAGGCTTCTGCATGGGAAGAGCCCCGAAGGAACCACATAATTCCACTCTATTGAGGTTCTAATGCTGCACCTGTCAAGGCAGTGTCAGTGTGATCTCAGAGCAGGGCACTGGGGAGAGAATATTGATCCCATCTGGGTATAGAGCACAGCATCCTCTGCATCCTTTATGTCCAGCACAGCAGTCCTTGCCCAGCTTCCCCCCTTCCTTTAACAGCAAAATCTTTCATCCATGAGCCAAAGCAAAACGACTTCACCAGCTCTGATGTCCTGAGGAAATGTGTTGGGCCTCTGCCATGAGTACAGAGACTCCTTCCACACCCAGAAGCTTTCAGGCAGTGAGCAGGATTAAGACACACAGCCCTAGGCTTTGCTGTGACCTTTGGGTATTTAAACAGTCTTGGCCTGGCTTCATGAATATGAGCAGGCTCCTGTCTGCTTTCCACCCCTGTGCTCTCCCTGCATGGATATATTTGAAAAAGCAGGTCTTAAATGGCTTTCTTGGAAAAGTAAAAAATAGTACTGCAAGTGATAATCAGGCTTTATGACTTTATTTCCCCAAGATATTCCATTTCCCTCTGTTTTCAAGCCCGTTTTTATGGTTACTCTCAATGCAGTTTTTCTTCAGCTCTAAAACCCCTGCATTTGTGTGTGTGTGTGATGGCTTGAAAGGCTTTCTCCAGGCTGTTCTCCCACTAGAGGGTACTCCTGCTACACCAACCATGGACGCTCCGGGCTGGACCGGGTTCGCAATGCGTCCTTCCCCTCGGAGAAGGCTGCTCGCTGTCAGCACAGCCTGCCCGTGTCCAGCCCTGCTGCTCCCCTGCTCCTGCAGACACAGGGCTGCCTTGGTTTCGGCTGTGAAGGGGCCCAGAAACTCTGGAGAGCTATTCTGGCCTCTCCTGTTTTCACCTCCATGGCTACACAACACTCTATAATGTGTAATTTGGGGGGTTTGACCCGCTGGGGGGCTGAGGTTGGTGCCAGCTCCAGGGATGTTGTGGAGACACCCACATGGCACACCACAACGTTTTGATTTGGAAATGCTCCCATGGCTACGTGGTGCTGAGCTGAGGGGTAGAGTTTGGGTGCTTTTGTTTTTAGGGCTTGCTATTGGGTGAGGAAACAGAAATTTTCTTGGCCACTCTCTTTTAGGCAGGAGATCCGAGCGTATGCTCCATTCTGGCCTTGATCTGTGTGTGTGTGTGTAGCTGTTGATGCATGGGAGGCTCCCTTAAGAGCAGGTTTTTGGCTGTCATGCTGTGAGACTGCAAAAGCAGCTTTGGGCAGGGCTGGACCCCTCCTTTCCCCTCCATGCCCGAGTGCCCCTCTCCATTTGCAGCAGGCAGCTGCCCGTGGCAGGCAGGATGCAGCACATGCTGTGCTCCATGTGGCTCCTGGGGCTGCAGTCTCTGGAATGGCACAGCCAGCAGGCTGGATTTTAGCTTTTCACCCAAGCAAAAGCTACAGGTTCCTTGCCTGGCATGAGAACTCTCACTCCCCTGTCCCCTTCACAGCTCCCTGCTCGGCAGAGCCTCTGGGATTTCCAGCCCTGCCTGCTGCTCTCTCTTTGGAGCATGCTCGTGCTGCTGCCTGTTCTGTCTGATTAAATGAGCAGGCAGGAATTACAGTCAACCATCCATCAGCAGAGCCACTGTTCCCTTGACCCAGTCAGGATGAAGGAGGTCAACATTCTTCTTTCCCAAGCCATTTCTAGCAGTGAGAAACCCAGCTAGAGTTTTCTGGCAGATTCTCCTTCCTAAAACACAAAGTGGTACCTTCAGAGCAACGAGAGTCACAACCCAGCACTTGTGGTTGGTTGAAAGGTCTTCTATTAGGAGAATGAAACATCATATTCTGCTTTGTGTTGGCATTTGGAGCCATTAATCCCTAATGTGGACCATGAAAGGGAATGTCACTGTCCCATGAAAGGGATGGTCACTGTCCCATCCAGTCTACCTTAGAGCACCTCTCTGTATGTGCTGCCCACATGTGTCTCCTGTGTGTGCTGTCCAGCACAGGGGAGGAGATTATTCAGACACTGAATTCTCAAAACATTTGATCCTCTTTGGCTGGGTCCATGGGCTGTGGATCTTGCAGAAAGCCTGGTGGTGGTTGGGATATAGCTGTTCCTGGCTCCTCTTCAGAAAGGGGTTAAGGAAGGACATCCATGAAGCTGCAGAGGAAATTGTACCCTAAAACCCAGCAAAACCTCCTCTCTTCCCACAGACTGACAGCACTGAGGTAGCAGAGGCTCTGATGGGAGGCTGGAACAGCACTCTACTCTCCAGGAGTGGAAGGGAAGTTGGGGTGACAATTAGGAAGGGGAAAAACAGAGAACAGAGCCTACAAAGGAGAGTAACTCACCACTGTGACTAACTGTTCCTCTTGGAAAACTGGGAGAAAGTAATCGAGCAGCTCAGAATTACAGTAAAAGGCAGACCTTGGCTGCTGAGTGCTCCCAGCCTGCATTGATTTCAGAAGCAGGCTATGAATTGCTGCCAGGCAATGAGCTGGCTGGTGGCTGAAGCCTCACGTCCTCCCCTGGACCCGATCCCTCTCTTTGTCCCAGTTCCCATCAGCGGCTGTGGCTGCCATCAGTCAGTCCGGCTGAGCGCAGAACCGACTCCGCTTTACCCCCGTGTAAATCCAGAGGAATTTCACTCTAACAGCCCTTCCAAGCTTGCCTCAGGAGCTCCTTTTTCTCTGCCACTCCAGGTCATTATTCAGAATGTTCCTGAGAGCAGCAGGGCATCTTAGAGCTCTGCTGGAAGGAGGAATCTCTATGTCCTTCAGCCGGCCCCAGACACGCACGCCGAGGGCCGCCTGCTGAGCATCTCCACGCCGCCTTCCCCTTTTTCCTTCCCGATCAGTCTGGGAGCTGGAGAGGAACATCCCGGCCCACCTCGTCAGTGAGGCCTCTCCTGAGAGCTGTTGTGCAAACAAAGGGCTGTTTGTTTGTTTGTTTGTGCAGCCCAGAGCAATTAGGACACAGTGCTGAACTCTGTGTTTGTCAGGCAGCTCCCGAGGACAGAGCACTGCTTGAATCCTCCCCAGCCAGAGCTGGGCCAGGTCTGGCAGCCCCGGCTCCTGGGGCTGAGACGCTGCTGCTTCTCTGGCCCAGAGCTCCCTGATGGAGAGGTTTGGAGAGGGAGGATTAGACTTGCTAATCAGGAGGTGTCTGCTGCCCGTGGTGGGGTGGCTCAGCGCTCATGAGTCATTCCTGCTCAGGTTAGCAGCCTTGGGGCAGGCAGTGCACACAGACAGGACTCGCCCCTAATAATGCTTCATCCCTCTCATGGAGGCAGCTCCAGTCCGTGAGATGTTCCCAGCCTCCAGCTGCACTTTGTTCAGCTACACGTCTGCAGGATTGGCTCTGTCCTCCAGCTTTTCTCCTCTGATTTTCCCTTGTTCTTTCCAAATCATGCTATGCCATGCAGCCATCTCACTTCCCTGTTTTATGTGCATTTGCTTATCCTCTGGTGCCTATTTTGGAACTTTTGGCGTGAAACCTCTGAGCTGGGAGGCTCTTTGCTTCGGGTAGGGAAGTTAATGATAAAATACACAGAGCAAAACTAAGAGGGAACCTGAGAAAGAGCAGCTCTCCTGGGTGATCTGACAGTGAAGGATTCAGGATGTGTTCTCCAGGGCTCACAGGAGACCAGCAGTGGTGGCTGGGCTTTGCTGAAGGTCTGGATGAACCAGCTTGGAGGTCTGGAGTGGGAACAAGGCTGGAGTGTGGCTGGAGAGTGGGCCCAGCAAGGACAGATGGAGCAGGGAGAGAGGCAGGGGGAAGCCAAGTTCTGCTCAATTGAGTTTGGGACTTTGGAGGGGACATCAAGGAAAAAGTTTAGGACTAGGAGATAATCATGGAAGAACAGCATTGGGAGGTCTAAATCTAAACCCCAGAGAGTAGACAGAAATCCTCTTTAGGAAAAAGCTTGTGAGGGAAGGGGAGATGAAACAACCAGAGATGGATGTTGTACCTGCAGGGATGTTTGCTGCTGCTTCCATCAGCTGCTGAGACATGAGTGAAGAGGGAGCAGCCTCAGAGACCCACAGGAACCTTGGGAGCTCTGTCAGGACCTGTGCCTGTGGTTCCCTCCCTGTGGGCTGACAGAAATGAAGTGACTCGTGATAGTTCCCCCAATTACCACAAAACAGCTTAAAAATGGAGCTGTGTCAAATCCAGCGTGTGCTGTCGCTGTGTCTGCAGAGCTGTTTGTTTGCCTGATGAAGGGGAAAAATAACGTGAAGCTGGAGATGAAACTAAGCTGAGAAAAGGTTTATTTTTTTCTTCTCAGTGTCAGCCTTTCCAGGCGCGTTCCAGTAGGTGCCAGTCTCACCTTGTGGAGCAGGGGAGGATGGAAACTGCCAGTAATTCCTCACAGAAATATGAAAAAATACAGCACAAGAGGGGGTGGGTGGAGAAATGAAAGCCTATAGGAAAGATCTCTGCTCTCTGGGATGCTCACTTCATTTCTTCCTCCCTACTCAGCAAAGTTTATCTTGGGCTCAGCAGCACGGACCAGTCTCTCCACTCTTGTTCTTTAATTAGTGTGCACTAAAGGGGAAGGTGTTGGGGGAAGGAAAGGGAAATGGGATATTGTGTTTGGATGCCCCAATGGGTAGGAAACTGCATGGTTTCCAAATATCAGAGTTAATGCTTAATCTGACAGGCTGTCTCTTATCAACAGGCTGGATGTGACTCCCCATTACATGATAATGGAATTCTATATGGAGACCACAGGAGACCCAGTTCCATTCAATTAGCTCACAAAACAGCAAACCTCTGAAAGCATCTTTGTCTTCTCTTCTCCCCACCTCTTTCTCTCCTCCTTTCTTTTTCTTTTTCTTTTTCTTTTTCTTTTTCTTTTTCTTTTTCTTTTTCTTTTTCTTTTTCTTTTTTTACCCCGAGAAAATGAGAGAGTGAATATTTCCATTTTGTTTTGCAGAGGATTAGTACCAACTAATAGGATTAATATCCCAAGTTGTGTGGCAAATGGAACATTGTTAATAGGGTGATTATTAGAGAATTATATGGAGGGGCAAAAAAAATTAAAAGCAGCTGAAAAAAAAGCATCTCTGTATTGGAGAGACTGCCATTTCTGTGCAATATCCAGCTGCTGACCTGCCTGTTCTGGGTCAGACTTCTTTATTTCTCAGGTTTGCTCTGCCTCTGGGATTGACTTCCCCATCAACACAGGGCAGGAAGCAATTTCAGAGGCTGGAAATGCTGGATGCAAAGAGCATCTCCTCCAGTGACAGCTCCAGGGACTCAGAGAGAAGAAGGAAGGTAAAGGACAGTGACCATGGCACCTGGCATCCCAGGGATGTGAACAGGCTTCTGCTCAGGGTGAGCAACTCCATCTCTCCCTCATCTCACTCTGGCTTCTTTGGCTTTGCCCACAGCCATGGTCAGGAGTCTGAGGGGCTGTGTCCTCTGGGAATGCTTGGTTTGGACACTGGTGGCTCTGTAGGATGTGCTGGAGAACTTTATGTGAGATTGCAGAGCCAAAAAGAACTGGCAAAAATCCTGCTGAGGCTGAGTGCCAGAGGTGAACTGGTTGTGTGCCATTGCTAGCAGGTGTAGGACAGGCACCTTCTGCAAACCAAGGGTGGAAAGGCCCAGGGCTCTGCTAGGAAAGCAGAGAGTCCTCAGGAAATTAAAGCACATTTATTTGTTTCCCAGGCCCTCAAGGAGGGACTCTTGGCAGACAGGTTTCAGCAGCAGCAGCAGCAGCACAGCTGATGCATGGAGATTTTTTCTGACATCTGTCTGAGAGAGTCTCCTTATGCTCTGCATAAATCCATCTCTCCTGGGCCACAAACCAAAGCCATGCGCAGCACTGGATGTGTCCTGGCCAGGGGACTGCACAAAGGGCTTTCTGCCTGAGAGGTATTATCCCAAGCTCTGTGTTTCCAAATCCCTGGAGGTATTTAGGCCTGTGTCTTCGGAGGTGTTTGCTGTAGGAGGCTTTGTCTGAGCCACTGATAGGGATTTGCTCCCCTGAACTGGATCCCCATTACGCCATGAGTCACTACTATTTATATCAGCTGTCGATCTCTCTCTCTCTGGCAGCTATTTCTGGCTCCCTGCATTGTATTCAGGGGAGATTTAGCACCATTTTAAAAATTTTTATTTCTTTTACTGAACCTTCTTTTAATTCTTTTTCAAACGTTTTTTTGTCTTAGTTTGTTTTTCAGCAGCTGTTGAGCTGTCTGCAGCTGAGCTGCCCTCACCTGTTGTTGTTCTGCTGTAAAAAAGGATTTCCCGTGCTACTTTCAGTAGATTCAGCTTTGTCTGAAGGAGTACTTTGCCTCAGAGTGAGAGTGTTGTGCCATCTAGAAATGAAAGGCTACCACAGGAACCAAAGCTCTTTGCATCAAACAGGATTCTAAATGCTGTTGAACTGCAATCCAGGTAGCAGGTCTGCTTTGTTTATAGCCCTTGTTATCCTAGGAACTCTTCAAGCAAACGGTGAGTAACCCATTCTTGCAAGTACATCAAAAAGGATCAACCCCTTTTATTGCAAAGAGAAGGGAAATGAGCCATGGGAAGGGCTCAGCCTCAGCTGCACTGAGCAAAGTGGTAGCAGAGCTGAGAGTCCCACCAAAATCTCCTGAGGCCTGTTTGGATGCTGTACCCACAAGGCTGAGCTTTCTGCTCTGCTCTGGTTTCCCTTCCAAACGTGCACACTCAGAATTTCCAATCCATCACAATCTGTTAAAAAACCCACCATCACTCTTATGTCCTTTATCAGGACCAGGATTTTCCTTTTTACCCCCACATCCCAGCCAACCCAGAGATCTCCTGCCTGCCTTGGGCTCTCGCTGGAGCAGATCAGAGGCTTAGACTGGAAGCAGCTGTGGAGGAGCTGTGTGCACTTCCAAGAAGGAGAAGGTGCTCTGGGAGACTTCAGAGCTGGTTTGGTGTTGCACGAGGCGGGGCACAATTCCCTGGTGAGTCCTCACCTGGCTCAGCTGAGGGCAGTCACTGGAAAACAGGAACGTTCTGAGGGGCTGAGATTCAGGATTGTGTGCCCTGATCCTAGCACAGAGAGGCTGAGGAGCCATGCCTGCTCCTGCACAGGGCCAGGTGCTCTGAGGCAGGACATGCAGGAGCAGCAGGACGATGTTTTACTTTCACCTCTGTGGAAGGTAAAAGTCTACGTAATTTAAAGATGAGTTCCCTTACACCAGGCTATGAAAAAAGTCTTCAGAACACCCCCAAGGTTTCCATTTAATTACCAATTGCAGCTGATTTCACAGAGCAATTTCTAAGCCTCCAGCAAGGCCTTGTGGCAGTTCTTTCATCTCTCAGGCTTATTGGGAAAAGCTGTATTAAACGTCTTTTAATCCTGCCTTGGATGCACTACCTTTGATCACCTACAATTTTATACATCTGTGCTCAGGCTCACGTTCCTACGTACGTGCCTCCCCATCCAAAATGCTTTAAACTGTGTCAGTTGATTAGAAAGTCTCTCCTGACTGATATAAAGCATCTTGCAAACTTGACTGAAACACCCTGAGAGCTAATGATCATCCAGAGAGTCTGGGTGATGCAAGCGGGTGGTTTAGCATTGCTGCATAAGCTGATGAATGTCAATTCCTCATTTATGTTTTACTCCATCTTCTCCTTCCTTAGAGAACAAGTTTCTGTGGGGGAAAAGGAAGCAGTGAATGTCCTCACATGAAAAAACAGAGCTTTAGCCAGATCTGGAGTGAGATAATTTAATTTGTTAATATAACATCTCATTTGAGTGTGGGACACAAGAAGGTGGGACATTCCCACAGAAGATGAAGAAATCCACACCCTAAACCCTAAAATTTCTGCAGTTCATTGAGGGCAGGCTCAACTGGAGCTCTGATCTCTCGGTCTGATGTCCCAGGTACAGGACCTGTGTCCCATGTGATGCTTTTCCTGTCCGAGGAGAACCTGATCTCTTTTCTGGGAGGAACACAGCGCTGACAATAAAAGATTTCACTTGGGATTCAACTGGACTCCAAGTGCTCCTGAGCATGGAAATGTGCCACAGGAGTGGAGCCATTTCCCTGCAAGAAATCCCCACAAAGCTCTGGTGGGATTGGCTGCCTGGAAAAGGGGAAGGAGCTGTGCCCTAGAACTGCCAGTGTCAAAGTGGGGACATCTGCCTGCACCAACAGCTCTGCGCGGCCACCTGGACACGAGCTCGAGTCAGGGCTGTTTGAACATATGTTCATTTCAACTGCAACAAGAAATCCGAGTGTGGGGTCGTGTTGTGGAGGCCTTGGGTTTGCTCGCTGGAGCAGGAACAATCTCTTTCTTGCAAAGTCATTATCTTGATGCTCAAAGAGAGAGAGCAGCCAGAGAGTTTTGTGATCTGAGCAGCCAGAATGGCTCAGCTCTGCAGGAAAAGCGAGGTCAGCTGCCAGATGGGGCAACTCCAACCTTTTGCTCTGCCAAGACCTGCACGTTTTGCACTTCACAGCTTTTCCACAGGATCTTCAGGCTGTGGCATTCCTGGGCAGAGCCCCTTTAGGTGTGTGCCCACCACAGCCCCACGGCCTGTCCCTTCAGGAGCCTCCTGCTTGGAGTTACCACAGAATGTGTTTTCTACTGCTCTTTCCTTGAAATCTTGGTGCTGCTGCTGTCCCCTCCCTGGAAGGAGTGAATGTCTGCCTGTGGCTGTGCTTCTTGGACAGTGGGAATGTCACAGATCATCCATGAGCTCCTCTCTGCACAGCAGCTGAACCTGGGGTTTTGGCTATGAGGGACTCATTCCCCAGGGATAAACGAGGCTAATTTATTTTCTCTTGCTCTATCAGAGAAGAGAGTGAATCCTAAAGGAGTCAGATCCGAGAGTTAGATGTGAAGATCCAGCACTGGCACGCTTTCCAGGTCTGATGCAACTGTGATCTGATGTGTCAAATGCATTTTAGGGTCTCAGTTCTGTGACAGCTTGCTAATGACTCTGAGCTTCAGGAAGCTTTGACTGATCCCTCGGGGAGCTGGCAGAAAAAAACTGCAGCAAAACCTTTTTCTTTTTTTTTTTTTGGAAACATTTTTGTCAAAATCAAAACATTGAATGGAAACATGTCTCTTCCAGCATCATTTTAAACTGGAATGTGTCAAAACAAATGCTTTCATTTTGATTTGAGTGAGACATTTATAATTTTTACTTTATCTTGCAATAAGGAAACAACACATTTCCCATATTTTTATTTAGATCTTTGCTTTTTTGGATAATTATCCAAAATGAGGAACCACATGCTTCCAAAGTGAATTCTTGGCATTCCTATTCAGAGAGTTTCAATTTCTTGTTGATTATGGAAGCAGATGTGGATGTTCAGCCAGAACTACCAACAGGGACAGGGCAGAACACATCTTCAGGTAAAGGATCAGGAATTGGAGCCATCCAATGAGACTGGCAGAAGAAGGATGCCCTGCTGCTTGCTGACTTGTTTCTTACAACCTGTTCTCTGCATTCAGTCATTTTGGGCCCCAGAATTTCAAAACTGTGTGAATAAATCATAGTCCTGTCTCACACTGAGCTGAGCTGCCCTCACAGAGCAGAGCCTGGCTGAGCTTGGTCAGACAGAGCCAAACCTTGTTTGTGTTCCTGTGCTCTGGAGGGCTCAGCCTGGGCTTCAAAGGGGCTGCTCTGGGTTGGAGGGAACATTTCCCTTTTGTTTTTCTTGCCTTGGGCTAAAAATGCCTTGTGAGTTTCCTTTCCCAAGGCTAATGGTGATTCTTGTCTTGTCTTTATTGCTTTTTAAAGCACGCAGAGCTCCAGGTCTATCCCAGACAGTGCTGAGCTCCGTGGTGCATTTGTCATTTTCCCAAATACCTTTTTAATTAAATTGGAGCAGAACACTCCACTTTGTAGAGCTATCCATCTCAGCAAATTTCTTACTTCTGCTGGGCAGGCATTATCCTAATAATCAGTGGCAAAATTTGGTGATTCTCCTTCAGGCTTTACGATTTGCTGGGAAATTTTCCTCGGGTAGGCAGAGAGCTGCTCACACCAAGGTTGCTCAGGCTGGCTTCTGTGGGCTGAGGATGTGCTGCATCCATCCAGGGAGGGTTTTTGCAGGGCTTAGGAAGAAAAATGTTGTGTCTGTGATGGAAAGAAATGAGGCTTGACACTACATTAGACCCTCTCTGCTCCCGAATTCTGTAAATCTGTGCAGGATATTTTTTTTCTGGCCGAGATAAAGGCTTGGAATTTGGTTAAAAGGGTAATCCCAACCCTGTGAATTCAGGAAAGAGGCATCTGTCCTGCTCCATAACAGGCACCTGCAGTACCAGTCACCTCTTCTGCTCAACAGGGAAAATTTGTTGTCCTTTGAAAATCCACTGCACCTTTTGGCTTGACAGCCCTGAGCTGAGCTGAGCTGAGCTGTGCTGTGCTGTGCTGTGCTGTGCTGTTTCACATCCCCATCCTGCACAGGGGTCACTGCTCAAGCCCCTCCTGCCCCACACTCTGCAGAGCTTTAAAACCCAAACCCTGCTCACACTGCTGCAGAGATGAAGGTCAGCTGAGTGGAGCGACCCTTTCTTCCCTGCCAGCAAACAGTGAGCACCTGAGTTATGTTTGCTTTGTTAGGAGGAAAAATAGAGGTGATTTGCAATGTTTCCACCACCACTCTGCAGGATCAGCTCAGCTCTGGAGAGCAATTCCACCTCTCTGCCCAGAAAAGCAATGGAATGATGAACTTCCCTCTGCATATCCTTCCCTCTGCTTGACCTTCTGTCTGTGCCTTGAGCTCCAGCTGTGCAATCCCTCCTCAGGAAAGGGGCTGTGGATATGTGTGACACAAGCAGCAGGAGATCCTGGGAATCTTACTCCAGCTGGTGATGATGTCTGAGCCAAAGCCAAAATTATTTTCTCTCCCCGAGTGCGTTCCTGGGTATTTTCTCCTGGCAGAGGGGTTGGAGGAGTCATTTGACAGGTGAATTGAGCAGATTTGTTGCTGACACTGAGAAAATGGAGGTGGTGCCCCACAACAGAGCTTTGTAAACAGTTTTTGGAAACTCCAGCACTGTGTGCCACCTGGAATTTTCCTGTGATGAATGGACTTTGATAGAGACAAGGCAGCTGTTGGCTGGGCACATCTCACGTCCAGCTGAAGAGATCAGGTGGGAATTGAGAGTTGGTGCCTGCTGGGGGCAGACAGGAAAACAGAGATTGAAGTGAAAATTGCACCAAAACCCATGGAAGGAGCTCCAACACCAAATCCTGCACTGGTGCAGAACCCAGAGCTCAGTGCTCACCTCCAGAGATGGACGCTGGCAAAGCGTCCGTGTTCTTGTCCTCACATTTTGAGGCTGGAATGTGGAATTTCCCTGTTCAAATGATGAAGATGCTGTAAAAATTGCAGTTTAGGAAGTCTCCTTTTTCCTCTGAACATATTTGAAGGTATCTGTGGCCCCTGAGGTTCAGGTTGATTTATTTTTCTTTTGTTGTTACCTAAGAGGAACTTGCATGTTCAACCTGGATGTGTCAGACCAATGTTCTGGGACTCACCCAGGGGGAGGTTTGGCATCTTTGAAACATTCTCTTTTTGTCAAACACAATTGGATCACAGATGTTCAGTTTTGTTGAGTTTTGGGTTTGACTTTTTTTTTTTTTGTCACAATAGTTTTGTCTGGAAAAATGTCATTTTGATGAAACAGAAATTGCTGAAGAAATCTTACCAATTTTGACAATTCTGCTTGGAAGGGAGCTGGGGAGAAATATCTTGAAAGTGCTAGAGCTCCCAGTTATGACATCTTCTGAATGGAAAGGATTTTTGATTTATTTTTTTTTCTCTTTTCAAAGTGATGTTTCAAAATGTGCTGTTTTGTGGAGGAACAAAATGGTTGATTTAAAGGCCTGAAGAAAAAAGAAATAAAATATTTTGACTGATCTGAGGCAGTTTCTCAGCATTTTATTTTGCAACTCTGTTGGCTTTTCGGACAACATGGGATGATTTAAAATTGTTGGTTGTTCTGTTCTGATATCCAGACTCACAGATGTGTTTCTCAGTTGAGCCAATGATGTATGAACCATACTTGGGTTTGTGGTGATAAATTACCTGGTTTCATAGCTGAAAAAAACCTGTTTTAATCCATTAACTATAGAGAACAAAATACCCCAAGTCTCTCAATTCACGGAACCATGCAAGGATCTTCCACTGTATGAATTATTCAGGAGCAGTGGTGGAAATGAAGTACCCATTACATTTACAAATATTCCACAAAGAGTTCAAGGCTGAGCAGGAATAGATCAGACAGCATTTATTGTAAAGCCTTGCTGAATATTACTGGAGATGTAATTTCCCGTGGTAATTAACACAGGATCTGCAATCCAGCTTTGAAAAGGCGATTGAACCCTTCCCTGTGAATTTAGGAATCATCTGAGTTATTCCATGCCATAGGTGACTGGGAGCATTGAGCCTTTGTCTGAAATTAGTCCTCAGCGTGGTGGATGATTAAAGAGGGTTCTTTCCTTCAGGCTACTCGGGATTGATGTTTTCTATTAAAAAATGCACTGCTAAGGATTTGTGAAATAGAGAGAGCTTCTCTGGGTGTGTGCCACTGGTTATGCAGATGTGCTTAAGCCATCAGATAAATGATAAATGATTTTTCCAAGTTGGATGGGGTAGCATGACCCAAAGGGGATGGAGGGGGGGTTGTTATTTTTCTTCCCTTCCAAGAATCAGAGAGAGCCATTTGTCAGCTGAAGCCAGCGAGGTGCCCAAAGATCAGATGTCAAAGGCTGCTCTGTCTGGAGAGGGAGCAGTGGGAGTTAATGGTGGTGCCCCTCCTCAGACCTCTTCATTTCTACTCCATTTCCCTGTCCTTTCCTTGCTTTGAACTCCACTTTCTTCTGAGGCTGTGACTGGCTCCAAGTGCTGCCTGCAGGAAAAAAAAAATGAGTGGAATTCTGTGGTTTCGTGGTTTTTTTTTGTTGTTTTTGTTTTTTTTTTTGAGGAATAATACCCAGAGTTTCTTCTTGGTGGATGGAGTTCAAACATCTCTAGCACCATCCAGTCTTAAATTAGAGTTTTAAAAAAACAAGGCGTTTTCTAATTACTCCCAGAACATTAATTCACTGCTGGAAATTGGGATTCTGTTGAGTTGAAGTCCATACATAGACTATAATAGTCACTGGCCTGAAGATTCATCTACTTAAAAAAACAGAGTAGGGGAAAAGTTATTAGAGCTGTTCCCACCTTTGATATGTGTGAAATCTTTTAAAATCAAAAAGTTCAGTGGAAGAAAGGGGAACTCTTTTGGAAACACAGTTGTGACCTTTCAGTTAACTCTGAGTCTTCTTATCTCAATCATGAAGAATGGAGATAGTGATTCTCAAGGAATGTTGAGTTTCACAATGGAGAAAAATGACAGTTCATCAAAAATGACCCTTTACTGTAGGAATCCGTTTCACTGGAGGTCTTACTGAACTCATTTGTGTTGGAAAAATAACAATTAAATCACTTCCCAACAGTTTTACCCTTTGAAAATTTGTTTTCTTTTGTAAACTTGAAATATCTTACATCAGTTCAGCAAAACAATTTAGCAGTGTTCCCTCAGAAGTAAAATACTTTGTAGGACTTCCTGTTGAGCTGTGTGGTGTCTCATTAAAGGGGGATTAGAAGGCCTGAGAGACATCTATGCCATTGAGGCAAGGGGTGTCTCACTCCACATTTTCATAGCACCAACAGGGCTGTGATCAAGGCCAGGGCACTGTAAAACTCCTTATTGTGTTTTTAACCTAGGCTGGAATTACAGCAGAGTCTGAATTTTATTTGGCTTTCCCTGGAACATTTTCCTAAATATAATGTAAATAGCCCAGGATCTTCTTAGAAGAGAAGGTGTGGGGATTTGGACAAATTGTGCTTGATTTGGGTAGCAGGAGATAATCCCCAACCTGTACAACGCCTGTAGCTGGTTGTATGAGTTGTGCAGACAGCAATCCCTTCACTCCACACTGAGCTGGGGGGGACAGCATCCCTGGGCCTTGCTCCCTACCCAGCAAGGAGTGAGGCAGGGGTTCCATTACTGCAGCCCTCTGTGTGAGCTGGATCCTGCATCCAGAGGGGAGAACATCCAGAGAGGAGCGAGCAACAGGCACAGAAAACTCTGCACAAGTCCTGACACTGCCACCCTGGAAGGAAAGCTCTGCACAAGTCCTGACACTGTCACCCTGGAAGGAAAGCTCTGCACAAGTCCTGACACTGCCCCCCTGGAGCAGCATGGGCTCCAGGAGCTGTTGTCACCTCCCTTCTTGGGGGCTGCTTCTCTTCCCCTTCTCCAGGGACATCATCTGCTTTCCTGGGCATCAGCTGCTTCAGAGCTTCACTTGCTAATGCTGAAGGACAAGGGAGACTCTGCTGCCAGGGCTGATACAAATATGTAATAATTTGGTTTTAATCAGTATTAACAGTGCTGAGATTACAAAGTCAGATCCATTCATATCACGGGCTTGGGGTAACTAGGAGTGATCAGTGCCATGTTGGTTGAATTCCTTCTCCCTAACAAAGCATGGAGATGATCTGAGTGCAGCTCATGCATGCAAAATCAAACCCAGCACGTGCAGCTTCTTGGGGAAACAACTTCTTCAACATCTTTGTCAACATGTGAGTCTCACTGTACACACGAGTCTCTGAGGGCTCAGAGCCCAGCAGTTCAGCTGTTTGCAAAGGGAACTGGCTCCTGTGTGCTGACAATTTGCTTCCATTACAAGAATAAAAGCAGGCAATTAAATGAAGCAACACGTTGTTTTCATAAGTCTGGCAGGTGCCTATCTGATTGCACAGGTAGGCTCAGGGCTGCTGTTTGTCTTTGATGAGTTTCCAAATCAAATCAGGAATCCACAGAGATGCCTTTTGCATTTGTTCACAGTGCAAATTCCTTGTTGGGATCTACACCTTGCCCTGAGTTTGGTAATTTGGAGCCCATCTTCAGCTAAAACATCTACTGGGTTGTCGTGGTTGTGTGTTTGTGGTGGATTTCTTTGGGATGGGATGGGATGGGATGGGATGGGATGGGATGGGAT
>VXBQ01014221.1:137529-167807 GCA_013400175.1 Phainopepla nitens | reverse complement strand
GATGGGATGGGATGGGATGGGATGGGATGGGATGGGATGGGATGGGATGGGATGGGATGGGATGGGGTGTGAATGGGTGACCTCACTGCACATCCATCACCAGTGTCTTTCCCCTGGAAGCTGAATGTTTCTAATGCTGGCAGCCAAACCGTGGTGCAGCTGTGGCTCAGGGGATCTGCTGACCCTTTGCTGCTTCATTTTTACAGTTCAGACTCCCCTGCACAGACCCAAGCAGTGACAGGGGACAGGAAACCTGCAGCCCTTTCTCCCACACTCTCCACTCTTTGATCATCTCTACAATCAGAGCCTGCATTTCACTGGCCAGCACAAAGAAGGATCTTGCACCAGATCATCTGGAGGGAAGCCCACAAAATTCCCTTGGAGGTGCTCCAGCCCCTCTCTTCTCCCCTGGGGCTGCTGTGGGTCACTTCTCTGCAGAAGTGTGGGGTGGCCACAGCTCTGCAGGACTGCACAGCTCCCCTGCTCATGGTACACAGCTGGGGCCCTGCCTGCCCTCTTCAAAAAATGGAAAGAAATTAACAGTTAAATGGAAAGAAATTAACAGTATTGTGGGCAGGGAAGGAGCTTGGACTCCAAGCATTTGGCCTTTAACAACCTTTCCTCAGCACCTTCTCCTTTCTCAGCAAAAGAGAAGTGAAGCAGCTGAGAGCCCTGGGCAGCAGCCTTGGCTGGAGCAGTGTCCAGGGGTCAGCACTGCCCAGCCAGGCTCCTCAGCAGCTCTGAGGCTGCCTGATTCCTGATTCCTGCCTTCACTTCCTGGGATGCAGCAGGATTCTCCACGGAATGAGTCCCACTTTTACCCCAAGATTTGCCCAGCTGTTGGAAGTGGCCAGAGCAGAGCTGCAATCTCTCTCCTCTGAGAGCTTTCACCTTCCTTTTTTTTTTTTTGTTTAGTGGTTGTCTCAGGAGTGTTTCAATTATCAGGGCTGTGGTCTGCTGAGCACAGTCCAGATCCTCCCTTCCTTCTCTTTCCCTGCACTCCTCACTGCAGTGAGAAATTGGCCCATCTGCTCCTCTTTGGCCCCAGCAGAGGGGTTTTTATCCTTCAGTGGTTTTGGCTCATAGTGGGTGACTGAAAAGGAACAGGCTCTCGTGTTTAGGAGCTTCACAGATTTCTGTAAAAATATCCTTGTTGAAGAATTTCTGTCCTTTCACATCTGTCTCTGCATTTTTAGGATTTCACAAGCTGTGTTTCTTTTTTCTTTTTACTGCTACATTTTTCTTGGGTTTAGCTCAGTTGTTGTTATTTTATTTGGGTTATTTGGTAAAGAAAAACAGTTTTCTTCCTCAGGATTTTCTGTCTTTTCTCAGAAAATATTTATCATCCCCAGAAACAACTAAGCAGGATTTTTTTTTTTTATTTTAAGAGGTGGGTCCACACTGTCTTCCAAGCTGGCTCCATCTACGTGGACCTGCTGCTCCTTTGGACAATTTGTGATCCCAGCTCTCCCATGTCCTGTCCTGGCTCTCCTCACAGCCAGGGCTGCTCCTCTCTCTTTACACAGTGAGTAACAAGATGTCTCAGCAAGGCATCAAAATCTGTGCTGCGTGTTCAGACTCCAAATCCCTGCCAATAATGCAGAGATGGAAGAGGATTATAATGGTGCATAACAAATAACAAGGGTTTAAAATGCCTTAAGAACCCTGTGCTCAGAAAAAGAGGGATTGTTAGCATGGGGAAGCCTGCAGGTATGAAGAAAGGGTTTATTTAATGTATTTGTAGCACTTGCAGTAAGAAACTCTGGTGTATGAGGTGAGTTATTTTAAAGAACTTGTCCTGGACTTAGGTGTTCCTCTCGCTCTGGGCTGGGGTCACTTTCTTCTTCTTTCAAAGACATCCAGTCTTAGGAATAAATCCAAGGAGAGCAAGCAGATACTGGGAGCTCAAGGCAAAGTGGGAATCTGACCTTCCTGCCTTTCTTCCCATCCTTTTCTCCTTGAACCACCTCTCCTAGTTTGCCCTCACACCTCATGTGGGCTGCTGAGGAGGGCGATCCCAAATGTCCTGGCTGTGCTGAGCTGCCTCCCCACAGGAGCTCAGGAGTCCCTGAAAAGCCCTGGATACTTCTGTCCCTTCATGCAGGCAAGGCCTGAGCGCTTCAAAGCTCAGTGTAAAACAAGGCTGTGCTATGGGAGACAGAAGTGAGGGTGTCAGAACACGTTAGTGCTGCTTTCAGCTCCTGCCTACCTGACAAATCCCCTCCCCTCTGAAATCCCACACAGGCCTTGCTCTGTACAAAGGGAACTGCCAAATGCAAATGCTTGTTTGTTTTGTGTTAAACAAAGCTGCCTCCTTTCCCCTCATGCTTTTGAGTAGTTGCCACACATGGCAAGAGGAAATAGGGAGGAGGAACCTTGTTTTCTGAAGAAGAAAAACAAAAACCCAAAAAATGAGTAAATCTGAAACATCTAAGAAAGGTATTTATTGAAGCTGGCGCGTGGTTTGCTTTACGTCTTCTCTTTTTTTACAAGCTGAGACATCTGGATTTGTCTCATTTACCAGATGAGAATGGCAGGCAGCAGCCGTGGAGGTGATTACACACAGGTTTAAAGCAAACAAGGAGAACAAACCAGTTGCTGTTTAAGTGCCATTTCCAAGCCAAAGGTGGCCCTGCTGTAAACACAGATTACTGTGGTGCAGACACTGTCACCAGCTGTCTCCTGGAGTAAGCCTGGCTTTGCTCTCCTGCGCTGTCTGAGCATCAGCTGTGACACAGTCTGAGTTTTACTCACTGCCTTCCAAAAAAAGTGACTTTTTTTGACTCTCCTCCTCCTAAATTCAACTGCAGGTTGATCTTTTCCTATTTTTAAATGCAAGAACACCGAGGTCCAGGTCAGCTCCTCTGTCTTAGCCTACCAGTTGTGCTGGCTTTGCTGCAGTCCAGTGGTGCCCAGCACTGCAGCTGTGACAGGGCCACTCCCCCAGAGGCACCCAATTACAGATGGAAGTGGCCCAGCTGCCTGCACAGATTAGACAGAAGCAAACACGATTTGCCATCCCTGTACATCTTCTGACACACAATGTCCACAAAGGGCAGGGTGTCAAAATGCTTTGACTTGAAATAAGAGAAGGGAAGGAAAAAAAAAAAAAGCCAGAAAATGGGTCATAATGGAAAGCACTGGGTGGAGAGGGAGAATGCTTTAGAGACGCTGCAAAGTTTTGTGCTGCTCTGCTGGTTATTGTGTTGTGGGAAATGGCAAGTTTCTGCACACTCCTAAAGATTCAAAAAGGCAACTTTCTTGTGTAATTTTACCTCTAGAAATGTGTCCATTTCCACTGAGTGTGGAAAGAATCTCTTGTGTCCTGCACAGGGAGACTCAGGAAAGTTCCCAAGGTAGCAGGGATCTAACTTGCCTTCCTAAATCCAAAACAACTTTCTACTCCAAATCTGTAAAAAATTTCCATCCCAAAGAAGTGCAAAACACATCACATCCTACACACACAGTGTATGGTCTCCAGACAGTTGTAAAGTTGCTAAATCTGGGCAGGAGATGGTGCAGTCCATCACACAGTAAAGGTCTTCACCAGAGAAAGAGGCTGAACAAGCCACAGCTCTCCAGGCTGACTCCAGCTGACCCTCCTGGGACTCCACAGGGCACAGAAAACAGCTCAGGATTTGGGAGATGCTGGAAATGCTCTTCATGAGCTCACACATGCTCAGCACAAGGCATTTACCAGAGCTCTCCAGATCATGGGACCACTTGGCCAAAATCTCCAAAGGTGGAGATTATAAAAAATGAGTTTTGAGGCATGTTGAGTCCCCATGTCCTTTCTCCCTCTTTCCCTCACTGTGTTAGTGCTGACAGGCTCCTTGGGATCTTCCAAGGATTAATCTGCCAACAGCCTTGCCCAGACAGGCAGCTGCAGTGCTGGGTTTGTGTGTGGCTGCTGGATGGCTGTGTGCTTGCCTTCAGCAGGTTTGACAGGGGAGGACAGAGCCCCTCAGCTGGTTCTCCAGCTTTTTTACATCCATCCTTCCTGTTCAGGCTCCCCTTTTCCCCCTGAAGCTGTTCTTTGTCTTGCAGAAAAGCCGTTCAGCTGGCAGGAGATCTCTCCAGGCATTCTGAGGATTGTCATCACTCTGTGTTCCAGCCAGGCAGCTTTTGGCCATTGTTAACTGGATCCACAGTTCAGCTCGTTTTCATCTTCATCCAAAACAGGGAACTAAATCCAGAAGTGCAGCTCCTCATTAATATCTCTGTGCTGTGGTAGGACCATGCTGCCAGGTGCTCTGCTTTGTGCTCAGAGAGGGGCTCTATTGTTCCACTGGGCTTGAAGCAAAGGCACAGAGAGAGGCCAGATTACTTGGGAGAGCTGAAAAATCAGCTTTGGTTTCCTAAGCCTCAATCCCGTCTTTGATCCATCAGGCTACACTGCCTGGTAGTTTGAAATTGCTCACTTCCACAAGGGCTGAACCTGCCCCCCTGCTCTAAAATGTGAGGCTATTGATGTCTGACTCCAAACTTTCAGTGCCTCAGGCCTCTCCTGAGGGTGCCTCTGTTCCAGCAGCCCAGAGCTACTGGTTTGTCATTTTTTTGCACACATTTATTATCAGTCAGAGGAATCCACTCTGCTATCAGCTTCATGCTTCAAGGGCAAACATCCTAATTACTTTTGGGCTCCATGGAAGGAGAGGGCTTCATAGAAGTGCCTCAATCACAGACTAATTTGCTAATTACATGCCCACTCCTCTTCCTTTTCTGAACTGTTTGTGTCTTACTGGGTTGGGGTCGGTTTAAATTTGTTGGCAACGTTCTGTTCCCTGGAAAGGCAGCTGATGGGTGGCAAGTTCTCACTTGGCATCAACCACCCAGTGGTGAATGCCCACAAATTTTCTTGCTAATTCCTGAAGAAAAGAAACTCTTAGAGATGCACAGCAAAGCCATGGTGCCCTGAGCAATGGACTCCCAGTCTTGTGGACTTGTAGGCTGGATAATGTCTCCAATTCCACTTTCCTGCAGGGAAGAGCTCATGTTCCCAAGCAGCACTTTGTGTCCTGAAATGCTCAATGGATGCTTCAGACTGAAGGGGTCCCTCCACCAGCAGGATTTGGATCTGTTGAGCAGCTCCCAAAGGTGCCTGAGAAGGATTAAAGAAGGAAACAGAGGTGTAGTCCTTTAAAGCAGGGTGAGGGGGATGGAGTTCAGCAGCTCCTGATGGCCTCCAATCAGCTGTGCAGTTCTGCTGGCTGCAAATTACCTTTTCCCTCGATAAGAAGAGAAACAAGCCAACAGAATAACACCCCCAGCATTAACAATCATAATCCTGAATTCACTCCAAGAGCACACTCTGATTTAAGCATGCTGGAATAATACTAGAACTTTTTAGGTTAATAATTAATTGTGTGTTTTTAATTAGAAATTACTGTTGCATCCGCATGGACTTCTAGCACATTGCATCTTATTAAAGCTGTAATTGGAATACGTTATTTATTTGTTTCCTTTGTTAATGTTCATATTTCTGGCTCTTCAGGTCACTAGAGCTGCAAAAGCAACTTGTTTAAAATGAAATGCAGCAAACTCTCAACAGTAAATGTTGCTGTGTGATAGTAATTGTTCTTGTTGCTCCGTGTTGCAGCGCGGTGCTTGGGGATGCAGGGATATTTATGTGGTGCCTGCTAGGAGCTCAGGCTCAGCTGCTCATAGGCACTTCAGGAGTGTGTGGCTTCTCCCCCACGGGCTGTGCTGCCCTGGCTCTCAGATTGCAGGGTAGATGGATGATGGGTGAGGATGGAAGGATTTAAAGCACTCTCAGAACCATTCTGGGAGCAAACCTGGTGCAGCTGGGGGTGCTGCTGGATGGGTCTGAGTTCAGCCATGTCCCTGCTTCCCAGTGAGGGATGTTTGGGGCTCACTCATTCCTGTCCTGTGCTCATCATCCTGTATTTCTTCTGCATCCTGTCCCCTCGTTTCAATTTCTGGAGATAATCCTGGATGAAGAGCAGAGACTCTGCAGGGAAAGCTCTGCTTTGTGTCCCATCCAGGACAGCTCCTGTGCTGGCTGTGGGGAATGGAACAGCTTGGGAGGAACCTGTGTGGCTCAAAGCAGCTGCTGAGTTCAGCACTAAGGATCAGGTGGATACAGCATGAAAATTAAGATAAGGAACAGAGTTAGAGACCTCCACAAGCTTTGGAAAATTTTAAAGAAGGAAATCAGGATAAGTATGGCTTGGGAAAGCTTCAGTGAGGGGCAGTCTGGTCTTCCAGGGAGTGATGGGCTGGAAACTCCTTTGGGTCAATCCAGTAAAGGTCTGGGGAAAAAATAAGAGAGCTTATCAGAAAAAGCAGATTCTCTCTCAGTTCCAAATAAAATTGCATTTCCTTTTACTTGTTCCATTTGTTTCATTATCCGCTGAGAGAACTGACTCAGAAATCCTGTGTTGTGTAAGAGATAATTCTGAGGACCCTTTGTAGCCTTCTAATCAAAAGTCTGCATGGAAGCTGACACCTAAAATCTGCCCTCATTAAGGCAGTTGAGAGATTACCAGTTGCAGGCCACCCAATTTGCCTGTAAATATTCAAGGAGCTGAGGTAAACTCCACAGATGTGAAAAGCCAGCGTGTCAAAGCAACAGCAAAACCCTTGGCACCTGTTCAAATAATCTTTGGAACACCAGGATTGGGCTGATTAGGAGAGAAAACCAAAGCAATTTGAGGAAGAGTTGGGGGGAGGAGAAAGGAGAAAATTTAGACAAGAGAAAGCAATTACAGGCTTAAAAGGAATAATAAGCATCAATTAGCAGCAAGTATCTCTGCCTACAATGAAAGCATTTTCTAATACATCCACGGTGGAATAGAGAAAGAGAAAAGACAGCTCCATCAATGAATTGCAGCAGGGATCCCGAGATAAAGGGGAGCAAATGCTGTGGAGATATTAAACAATTACTTAGCATCAGCCTTTTAGAAATTAAAAAGGTGGAGGCTGCCCTGAGCTGAGGAGCTTTCCAAAGACACCCGATAAGGCTGCAGATGCCAGCTGATAATGGCACGTGGCTGATCTTTCAGAGAGCCTCTTGTGCTTGGCCAAGCAGCAGCTTCCAGGGAGAGGCACGGCAGGAGCAGGGAATGATGGCAAAGGGCTGGGCTGGAGATGGGGAACGAGGTGCCAGCTCTGTGCTGGCACTGCCAGGCTGCCTCTATGCCACTGCTTCTGCCCTGGAAAAGGGGCTGGGGGAAAAGTTTGGCTTCTCCATCTGCTCCTTCCTGCCTGTGGTGGGTGATTGTGCTCGCGGTTCTGCCAGGACTGCACGCTTGGTTGTGCCTGGTGGGGAGCTGAGTGATGGGCAGCTGTGCTGAGGAGCCCAGACTTGGCTTCCACTGTGAAAGGAGGGCAGGGACAGGATTCAGTTGGCTTCACCCCTCTTTAGCTGTGTCCATGTTCCTAGAACAGGCCTCTAATTGGATCACGCCAGTTATTCAGCCAAGCGTAGCTAATCCTTTTCTGTCTCTCTCCTCCTCTCCTGCCCCAAAATAATGGAGGCTGGGGCTGGGGCCAGGATTGTGGGGGCTTGTTTTTTGTCTGGGACACTGATTTTTTAGCCTTTGTTTAGGAAGATCTTGTCCAGCCCCTTTTTCTGAATGGCAGCAACTGGCAGAGCTCAGCTACATCTCCCACTTTGATCTCTTCTCTTCCCAGCAAAGGTATGTCAGGAGTGACCCCAGTGTGGAGCAGGGATGTGGGAACTGCTGCCAGGTCAGTTCATTCTGGCACACCACCTGCACTCTGCAGTTCTGGGCTTCCCAGTTCAGAAAGGATCCAGGATAACTGGGAGAATTGCAGAATTCTGTATTTTCTGAATTTTCTGAATTTCTTCCCTGCAAGGGGTGAGCTCTGACTGCTCCATGTCAGAGAGTTCTGATGGCAGGGGCACGTGAGGAGGTGTGGTGGAGTCAGGAGAAGCCTGTGGAGGGTGGGAAGGCATTGGATGTGCACTTCCAGCACAAGAACTAGAAAGCATCAGGGGAAGCTTCCCCTTGTAGGTGACGGCATCAAAAGAAATGAAAGAAGGTTGGTGCTGGCACTGATAGTTCAGCTGAGGAACTCCTCGCTGCAGGATGGTTGATACAGTATCAGGGAATGTCACACTGATTAATGGCAGAGAAATCTGCTTAGAGATACTAAATACATGAAAGCGCTGCCTAACTCTGAATGAGACACAGAAGTTGGAATCTGGGAGGCTGTTTGGGGGAAAATGGTATGTTTGCTGTTCATTTTCCTGCTTTCCCCAAATGTCTCTTTTTGGCTGCTGTCAGAGAGAGCTACCCAGATGTTTGGGCTGCTCCTTATCCTTGTACGTTTTCCTGGTGCTGTGTTCTGGTGGTAACAGTCTCCCTGGGGCAGCAGTGGGATTACAAAGCTCTTTTGGAAAAAGCAGCTCAATTTTAGCCTGTGTGGCTTCCCCTGCTGCAGCAGCAGCTGGGATGATCCAGGTACACCTGACAGACAATGAAAACCAACATGGATCTCCCTCTCCAAAACACTGCAGTCATTTGGGTGACCTCAATGCAGGCATGATCCTGCTAGCATTAAATGGAGCTGAAAAATATCAGTATTACTGCTCAACAGCAGCTATTTCCAGAGTGGGAACAAGGGAAGGAACACCACTGATGCCTCATGAGCCATGTAACCTTTGTTCCCTCCTTCCCCAAGGCTCAGCAGGTCTCTCCAACACCCCACAGCAAAGAAAGCAATCAGCTCTCCGTGTTTTTCAGTGACTATGTGGCAAATTTAAATATTGTGAGCTGCCTCACTCTAGTGTGAGCAGGGAGTCACTCACTCGAGGTCAGCAGCACCACACAGATGGGTGCCAGGCTGCTTTGTGGCTCCCAGAGTTTGGCTCTGATGTTTTCCTGAGGTGTTTGCAGTGTCCCTTCTGCAAACAGCATCTGCAGGAGGCTGTGCCACAGCAGGTGTGACACTGGGTTTACTGTATGATGAATGGTAAAAGTTATTTTTAGGGTTAGGGTTTGGATTAGGTTTGGAATTAGGGTTAGGCTTGGCTTTAGGCTTGGGGTTCAAGTTAGGGTTGTATTAAGCTTGATGTAAGGTTAGGGGTTTTTTTGGTTTATTGCATCCTGAAGGGATTTACTGAGCTGCACAATTCCCCTGTGCCAGCCCTGGATCAGATCCAGAGGCAAAGCTGGGCCTTTTCAGGATGCCAGTGCTGGGATGTGCTTGGGAATTTGTCAGCACTTGACTTCCAGGGGTGAATCTTCACTTTTCCCTGCTGGAGGTTTTCTCCTGTGTGAATGTGCTGAGATCGCAGAAGGATCCAGCAGGAGCAGAGTGGGAGGAGCTCTCTGGGGGAAGAGGAAGATGGGGAAGGGAATGCTTCAGTGAACTAATTCAAAGCTGTTTTTTAATTAAAAAAAAAAAAAGAAAAAGAGAAAATGAGATAAAAGTGAAAGACAAGAAAAATCTCCTCAAGGCTGGGCAGACCTATCATGCAAATAAGGATTTTAAGTGGAAAATTAAAAAAATTACCAAGAAAGAGAAGAGAAGCAAGAAAGTAGCCAGCATAAAAATTAAGTTGCTGAGTCAGTCCTGGAAAGAGTTCAGAAGAGAGGGCTTCTTTTTTTTCCCCAAATAGGTTTTTCTCCGTAAATAATAGATGAAATAGGAACCAATAACACAAAAACGCCCGAGTTTGTGATTGCTGAGTGTGCTTTCCCTCATTAAACCAATTTTTGAAAAGACATTTACAGGGAACTCCCTGCCCCAGCACCGGCAGTTTCCAGAGCACTTTGCAGCCACCTGTGGCTCGAGGGTTTACTGAGTTCTCTCTGCCTGTTGAGTCAGGGGTTGTGAGGCACACGGGAGAGGGGCAGGACTCCTGGGATGAAGTCCTGGTGCCCTGTAGCTGGCAGGGCCTTTGTGCTGGGTGCAGCAGCTCAGGGTGAGGTGCAGTGGGATCAGGGATTTGTAGCATCCATCCCAACCAAGCCTGGGAAATGCTGACCAAAGTCAAATTTCCCACTGGAAGCCCTAAATCTGTGCTTGGCAGCCAACAGCTGCCTGTTTGTTGTGTTTGTAGAGCTCCAGGAGGGGTCCAGCTCCCCTCCATGGCTGGGCCCTGTCCCAGACCCACAAACCAGCCCTGTGAGGGCCCAGAGCCCACTCAGGGAGGGACAGGCAGGACACAAGGCTGCATTTCCGCAGGGTTCACTGCTCCACACAACAGCTCTGTCCTGCAGAGCTCCTCTTCTCATCCAGCAGCAGACTGGCTCCAGTCTGAGGGGCTGAGGCTTTGCTCCCTGGTGTGTTGTGTCCCTGGGAGTGTCCTGAGAGGCACCACAGAGCCTGGGGGTGTTGTCCATCCATCCATGCCTCCATCCATGCCTCCATGCCTCCATGCCTCCATGCCTCCATGCCTCCATGCCTCCATCCATCCATCCATCCATCCATCCATCCATCCATCCATCCATCCATCCATCCATCCATCCATCCATCCATCCATCCATCCATCCATCCATCCATCCATCCATCCACCCACTCTTGCTCCTGATGCCTGAGAAGCTGCTGCATGACCAGGGGAACAGCTCAGCCCGATTCCACCTCTCCATTTCCTCCTGGAATCTCCAGCAGCAATCCCAAAAGCTGTCAGGCATTCACAAGGCAGGAGATAAATCCTGGGAGAAGCTGATCAGGCAGCAGCGTTAATAACCAGCCATGCAGAGCCACTGGGTAGTGGGAGAAGCTTTGCAGAGTCCCAGTTTGCTGTGCCAGGAGAGATGTCACTGAAAGCCACCCCAGATGGCCAGTGCTGCCTTTTTCACAAGGCTTGTCCTGCCACCAGCTCTGTCCCCTCTCCAGCTGTGAGAACCAAGGTGCTGAGGAATGAACTCGTGACCTTCAGCAGTGAGGAAGATGAGACAATGTGAAATCCTGCCTTGCAGCCACAGGCAGAGAGTCTGTGCCAAACTCAGGGCCGTGGTTGGGTTTGGTGCCTGCTGAAGATTTGCTCCCTTGGGTCCAGCTGGGTGGGACATCATCTGCCCCTGCCTGCCAGGACCTTGCCGTGACATTAACCTGGCCCTGGCTAATGGTGGTTTTGTGCCCTCGGTGCTGAGCTGATGTTCCTGGGCATGGAGCCCTTCATCACTGAGGAAATTCCAGCTGGAGGATGCTGTGATGTCTCCTTAGCAACACAGGCTGCTCCAAGTCCATCAGCTTTGCAGCTTCCTCTGCCTCTGCTTTCCAGACTGACTTCCCATGAGATCTGAACCAAGTTCACATCAGTGCTGATCCTCCTGCAGTGGTCTGAGCTCACATCTGGTGTACCTAGGACACATGTGACACTGGCAGGAAGGCCCTGAGAAGTGGCTGTGGGCCTTTGGCAGAGACCAGTTTGTGCTGTGGGCATTTTGTCTGTAGTTTGTACCCCTGCAAAGCAGATTTTAGATTTCAAGAACCTTCTGACGAGACTGGATGTCCTCTCAGTGTCCAAATGGTGCAGGTATAAAAAACTAGCACACTGCAGTGCAAGTGTCTGTCTGTCTGTCTGCCTGGCCAGCTCAGTGTCTGACTGCTGCTCTGCTGTGTGTCCCTTCTCCCTGTGTCCCTGTGTCCTGCCACTTGATCCTGCCCATCCCCAAACTGATGTTGCTCCCTGCATGGAAAACACCTGCTGGCCCTTGCACAGCCCAAACTGGCCTTGGCTTGAGGCTGCCCAGCAGGTTTGATTGGAATTTCCCTGTGCTTGCTGGGGAAAGGACAGCTGAAGAAAAGGGTTTTGTTCCTCTCTGCCCCACCAGGACTGCAGCAAGGAGAACAGAAGACTCAGAAAAGCAACTGGCCACAAATCTCTTTTCTAGAAGCTCACATGAATCTCTTATTTTCTTTCTCTTTTCCTGGGAGGTGTCTAGGCTGAGGACTTGGTTCAGAGTGTGGTTCCCTGGCAGCAGAGGGCTACTGGAGAGGGTCCCATCCCTGGATATCTGTCCTGTGCTGGTCCATTGTTTATTAGCAAACAGAAACAGCTATTCCAGAGTACCCCACATTCCTCTGCTGCCTTTTGTTATGGAGTCACCTTGTGGGATCTGTGAGGATCATCAGAGATATATAATTAAATTTCAAATAATTTCACCTCCTCATTTTGGCAGGGTGAGCGGATTGCAGCTCAAATTGTGTGATTATTAGAATGCACTGCAAGTCACACAGCAGCAAATGTCTGTGTCTTGCTGTACAGCAGCTCCAAATGTCCTTTGCTGCTCAGCAGCTTTTTCCAAAGACATGTGGGATGTGTTAATATGCACATTAAAGCCAAGGGTCACGGTATCACACACAGTGCTGGCCTCGGGGTGAAACTTCTTGTAGCTCATGCCAGAAGCTGGGATTTATGATGAACTCCCCCATGACCAAAAGACTGATGCAAACCTCTCCACCTTGGCTGATGGTGGGAGTGTCTCTTGGATCTCAGCAGTTATATCTACCAAAAATATCTTTGTCTTAAAATAAAGGCACAGATCACCTGTTTTTTCCCCACTAGGAAAAGATGTAGAGCCTTAACAATTTTGTAGTGCTGGAGGAGATGCCACAATGCCTTAAGCAACACCAGCTCTTGATCAGATCTTTGGATGTACACCTGCAAAAAGAAACTGGTGCCCTTCCAGGCTTTTCCCCCTAATATAAATCACTTTTCTTTTTTCTTTTTTTTTAATGAAAAAAAATGCCCCAGAATATTACCTTTTAGCCATTTTGCTTTGGGGAGATAAATCTGAGTGGAAGACAATCCATCGAGGTGTGACATGAGCTATATTGCAGACACAAACCATCTGGGACTGTTTGTTATGCCAGGGTGTCCTGTTTGTGTCCAAGCACCATGAGTTACTGGTACAGCACTGGCTGTGGAGGGGCTGAATCCACTGCTGAAAACACAGCAAAAGCAATTTTCTTCCTGCTCCATCTGGGCACTGAAGACAACTCGCTTTAATCTTTTCTTTCCAAGCACTAATTAATCTTCTGATGAAAACAGGGACAATATTTGGCCTGGCAAACCTGGGTGGTTACTCATGCAAACACAGTACCTTTGTTCATCCACAGAAGGACAGAACTGAGCCCCCATCTCAGCCCTGGGGCCAATGTCAAGGCAATGACACAGAGGTACTGAGTCCATGCACAGACACCTGGGCAGGTGTGAGACCAAAAGCTGACTTCCAGCTGGGTCATTAGTGAGCGTTTTGCTGCAGCACTGAGCCAGCTGTGGATGATCTGCTTTGATAAACCCTTAGCTCAGACACCCTGAAAGCCAAAGAAGCAATAAAAGTGAGAGGTAGGCACTGGTGGTTAATGAAGTGAGCTCCAGTAAGGAGGAATGTGTGTCAGGCCAGAGGCCTCGAGGAGGCAGTGACACATTTACCCCTGGAGAAGCAGGAGCTGGAGTCCAAGACCTGAGGATTCAGTAATTGAGTGTGTTTGAGCCTGCCTGGGGAGCTCTCCACAAATACAGTTGTCCACCTGGGTAGCTGAGGAGGATTAAAAATAGCCCAGCAAGATGTTGACTTATCCCTGAGAGAACAGAATTAGTTGTCTGGAAAGACAGAGCATATTAGAGGAGGATGAAAGGTGGGTGAACACTGCTCTTTCTCTTCAGTTAAATTCCTGCCCTATCCCTGCAGGCTTTGGATGTAAGATCAGACCCTTTTTCTATTCAGCACTTACCCTCTCTAATGCAGAGTTAAGCACTGCCATCTATCCTCTGCCACAATTCCAGAGCAGGACCCAGAGCTGGGCAGCCCTGCCCCAGGCCCTGAGCTTCTATGCTGGGGCTTTCTGCAGATTCAGCTTTCTGATCAGCTGAATCCCTGAGCAGGAGCTTGGGCTTGTAGTTCTGAGGACACAGGCCAATCTGGTTGTCAAATGGGCTGTAAAAGTGTGGTCAGAGGTGTTTGCTGCTGTTTAATGTGGGCTTGCAGCTCTTCCAGCTGGGAATTTGGTGGGCAGGAGAGGCTTCCCTGGTGTTGTGTCCCCCTGGGAGACCTAGGGGGCTGCTGCGCTGCTCCCTCTTTCACCAGGGTGCTCAGCCTTGCTTTAATGGCTGCAGGGAACAGCAGCAGTGCTTGACAGGTGACATTTCCCACCATTTCTCACAGTGAGTATGCCCAAATTCCACCCACAAGTTCCTGCCCCACTCTGCCTTTTCAACTCAAACCTCTCGCTAGCAACCCACCAGACCTTGGTTCCCTTGGTCTTCTCTCAGACACATTCCTCTTCCTCCAGGGAAAGAAGAGAAAATATTTCTAGAATACTTCTGTCTGTTCTGCAGCAATCATGTGGCCAGATGAGGGTTTTTTTTTTTTTCACTTCCGTGCTCTTATATTACCCCCATTTTTAGCTATGACTCCTTGGTTTGCTGCCTCATTTCCCAATCTGTGCCAGTGGTTTCTGTCCTGATAATTTAGTCAACATAGGATGTTCCAGCAGAATCAGGCATGTTCACTCTGTAGACAAATCTCATTTTCACTGCCCATGAACCTGTTGAATGCTGAGCCTTGGATCCAGTATGGCAAAAGCTGATACAGCTCAGTCTGTAACAAGTGACTCATTCTAATTTGGGATAATCATTTTAGTTAATAAACTCCCATTAAAGATTAGATTAAACTATGATTCCTTCCTTTGCTGATCTGTCATTGTTTCTTATTTAGTAGCTGCATTCAGGAATATTCACACATGATTGCTTATGATGTTTTAATTGTCTTTGAAATGTAGTTTCATAGCTTTGGATGGAACCTGGGTAAAGAGTGCATGGGATCCTGGAAAACACTGCATCTACCTGGGGGTCTGGCTACTGATGCAGAGTTATCTTTGCTTCTTTTTGACGCTTTAATTGCTGGTAATAGTCAAACTTGGTTTCCTGCTGGCTGAGTCTGAAGCCCTTCATCTTGTTAGGAGCAATGAGAAATCACCAGGATAAAGCTGTGCTGTTAATATCCAAGGAATATGGTTTACCAGCTGCCATCAATCTCAATGCAAACCTGACATTCAGCCTCAAATTGTATCATCCTTAATGGAGTGATGCAGTTAAGCAAGCATCAAGTGGCCCCAAGGCAAAGATATTTGTTTCATTGAGCTTTTTGTTGATCTGGCAAGGGCCAAGTCTTGAGTTTGCATAATTTGAGTCCTCCAGAAAGTGATGCTGCAGGGGGTGACACATCTGAGAGAGCTCCCCATGGCTTGTGTGACCCTGGGCACAGGGGACAGCTGGCCTTGGCACAAAGCACCCCAGAGGAGCTGGAGCAGGAATTCTGCTCTTCCTGGCCTTCCCCTGGCTCTGCACAGAGGTTTAGCAGCACCTGGATGGTTTCCTGAGGTTCCTGGCACACACAGGAGGGGTTCTGGCCTTGATGCTTTGATGGAGGACTTGGCACTCTCAGAGCAGCTTCTCTGGAGTTCTCAGGACAAACAGGGCCCCTTCTCCCTGCAGGAGAGCAATAACTAACCAGGGAAACAAGGGATCCCTCGGAGCTGCCTGGCTGCACTGCGGGGAGAAACCAATCTGTGGGAATCCCAGAAGCACGGATCTAAATTTATCTGCAGCCTGCCTGGGGCTCCTGAGGTTTGTGGCTGCTGGGGCAGTTGCTCAGAAGTTGAGCCTGCATCCAAAGGCTGCAGGCAACGCAGAAAAGCAACACACTCTGTTGTACTTGCAGGTACCTCTCCTGAGTCTTTGAGATCATGGATTCATTTGGTGGTTGTTAAAAAAAAAAAAAAAGCAAGCAGTTGTACATACAAGGGAAGAGCAAGAGTTTGTGCCTCACAGGGGTTGCAGTCTGCACAGCAACGTCAAACAAGGGCCTGGAGGAACAAAGCTCTTCTTATCCTCCCTTCACAGCTGGGTAACTGAATTCTGTGAGATGAAGTGATTTGCCTGTGGTTGTGTGGGAAGTGGGGAGGCCAGGAATGGAGCTGGGATCTCAGGGGATCTGAGTTCACAACCAGTTTCTTTCTGTAGCTCCAGACAAACCCCGTGATTTCTCAGTGACCTGTTGTTTTGCCCTTGGCATTCCCCAGCAGAAGAATCAGCAGGTTGGCATCTCCACTGGAAACAAATCAGTACACCTCCTGCTTGGGACTGAGAATGTTGAGTCTTTTTAAGGAAAAAAAATCAAATCCACACTTCCTTTAGACACTGCTTGTTACCTTTTCTCAAGAGACAATTTGTAGATGCTACACTTAGGTCTGGAAGCAAAGTAGAAACCTTGCTAAGTCTCCAAACTGCAAATTACAGCAGAACACATTGCTGGGGCTGATAGAAGCTGCCAAGGACTCCGAGTTTGGAAAGCCAGCAGCACTGAAAATTGAATTCCTGGGGAAGAGAAACTGCAGAGCTGTGACCAGAGGAAATTGCTGCTGCTGGCTGAGGATGGAATGGCTGTTGCTGTACCTGAATTGGGTGGAATCAACACCACCAGCAGCACAAGGACCAAACTCCTGTGTGTTTTGCTCAGTGAGTTCAAAGCAATCCTTCCCTCAGTGCTCGTGGAGTGGTGGAAAGGACTCCAGATGAATGAGAGGCACAAATAAAAAGTACTTGCAGTGATCTTCTCGCCTATTAAATGTTCTCTGGAAGGGGTCATTGTTAATGTTGCTGCTTCCCATCTAAACAGGAACACAGAGCCTTCCCTGCCTGGGAGTTTAGCAGGAGCTGAAGGGATTAGGGGGTGTTACAATATCTCACTTCTAAAAAGTTAATGTATTAGGGACGTGTGAGTCTAGACACGTATTGCTAGACTGATTTAGGATCTGAAAGAGGATTCTGCCTTTCATTCTGGCTTTTATTAAAAGCTTTGTAGTACATCTTTAAAGAGCCACTAAAGTCACAGTGAAAACATAAAGGAGAAAATAACAGAAGCAGACAGATTTTTTTTAAAATGGATTTCTTCCCCCATTTTCTCTCTTGGCCCTACTCAGAGTTGAAAGCCATTTGCATAAAAATATGATGTTCTTTTTTTTTTTTTCCTTTAAAAAGACAACTCACTTCCCCTTTACTCTCTTCCCCTGAAAGCTGTGGGTCACTGTGCAAGATTAATGCCAGACTGTGGAGGAGCAGAACACCTCAAAGTTGGAAGTTCATCCAAACTTCCTCCAACTGCAGAGTGGTTGAGATAGGTGAAGCTGGGGAAAACTGGGACTCAGAAGGAGTTGGAGAAATTCCAAAAGATGGGGAAAGATGATGGACAAGGGAGCTGCGTAGATTTATGGAGGATGTGGATTTTGCCGTGGTTGGTAAGAAAATGCCTGTAGGAACACAGATCTGCAAAACCTCAGAGAACAATTATTTGTGTGGGCAGATCCAGCTAAGCTCCTGCTGAATTTGAGTTTATTTCACCTCTAATTTTGGAAAGACAAACAGCCTGGCATGCAACTTTTGGGATACTTGAGGTCTGCTTCTGCAGGGAAAACCATCCTGTGATGGAAGAACATCTGCTGTTCACTTTTATTCTCTTTTTTCTCTCAATCTCTAACTTCTTAGATCCTTTCAACTCACAGGCACCCAAACCACTGAAAGTAGGACTGCCTGACTTCAGGTGAGGAGGGAGGAGCAGGAACAGATGGATTCCTCAGCACCAGAGCCTAGTTTCCATGCCAAGGAGAGCCTGATGACAGAGAACAAGGAGTCAAACTGCTGACAAAGAGTGTGGCAGCTGCTGGCTGAAAACTTCCCGAGGCTCTGGTGATTCCGTGCCAGGTGGCAGCCAAATGGAGCTGCTCTCTGTTCAGAAGGGATTTAGTGTCTTAAACACAGCCTAAGTCCCTGAGCAAAGCAGGGAGAACTTCCTACCAGCTCTGGTGGAATGCAAATGTGCTGCTGTTATCCACACGTCCTACTCAGCTCACCTGCCCCGAAAGAGGAGGAGGAAGGCACCACAATTTGCATATAAATGAGGTCAGATTGGGTTCCTCTGCAGTCATTAAGGCGGGTTTATTATCCTGCTTGTTCTTAGCAAAGCTGCTCAGCCCATCTCCACTCCACAGCCCCTGGCAGCCCAGCCTGCCCGTGGATGGAAGCTCCAGGGGTGCACATCCTGCCCTGCCTCTCCTCCTGGGCTCTCAGCAGGGATGGGGAGACAAGCCCTGGAGCTTCTGCTTCCACCCTTCAGCTCAGCCACACCTGGGAGATGCTTGTGATGCCTAAGTGAGGAGGGTTCACCAGGAGGGTTTGCAGAGAGGGAAACTGAGGCACGGCGTGAAGGAGAAGGTGCTGGGCTGGAAGAGCAGAGCAGGGCTGACACCCACTGCGATGCACAGGAGCTGCTCCTTGCTTTCATCGTGGAGAACTCCCTTTCCTGAGCTCCAGCTGGAGGCCAGGCAACCACTGAGGCTCAAACACCCCCTTTCTTCACTCAGGCCTCTGTAGATCTAAGAACTTAGAAATTGCTCTGACTTCCCATCAGCAGAACCCGGCCTAGTGCGAGGTGCAGGATAAAACGCTGCTGAGTGGAGGATTTAAATCATTTTACCCTCTGGAGGGGGTCCAGGAGTCAGCTGCATCTGCTGGGAACAAGTCTGCTAAAAGGGAGTTGAAAGACTTTGAGTGGTTTTCTGTCTTGCTTTCTCTTTGGAACAATCCCTGGAAATATCCAAGTGCTCTATTAACAGCATTTCAAAGTGTTTAGTGCTCAGAAATTACAGGTGACTCTGCTTTGCTCTGACAAATGCAGTGGGAGTGTGGGTCCTCCCCTCCTAAATTATTCACACCAAAAGGTAGTTTGAAGCCAAACCCTAAAGTTCCCAAATTTGTTTTGATTTGTTACAAAATGCCTCCAATCAGCAGGCTTCTCTTAAAACACGGATTTTTCATGAAAATCAAGTTGCCTTGTTTAGAAGGAATAGTATTTTCTGTCAGCAAAGGTGTTGCAGGAAATATAATAGGGGAACTCATGAGCACAGCAGGATTAGAACAAAAATATGGAATGAGAGGAAACACATTCAAATATTTCTGCCCATGGCTGTTAAAACTTTTGAAGAGAATTTGTGTCCTTCTGATCGACACGTCTCAAAACCTGTACCTGCAGCAAACCCCAGAGCAGGAGAGCTTCCCTGCATCCTGCCTGTGCCAGGGAGCTGTGTTGGACTGGAGTAAAAGTGTCTGCAAAGTGTCTGCTCCTCTCAATAAAATATGGGCTTTCATTTCAGCAAGGGATCACAGCACAAAGTGCTAAGTGCTGTAAACATTTTCCAGCAAGACATTTCAGGAGCTGAAAACTGACTGCTTAGGTAGCTGGAGTTGATGAAAAGCAAATGTAAAAGCAGCTGAGCTCAGCCAAGGCAGGATTGTGCTTTCCCTGGAGTTTTCGGCTCGGATCCCCCTGGCTGCCCACGGCCACTGTGAGAGTGGTGGCTGCGGCTCAGGAGCTGCTGGGAGTTGTGTCTCTTAGTTAAGAGCCCTTTTTGAGCTCAGTCCTAGGCTTGGGGTCTCTCACCAGTCTCAAGTCTGATGAATTTCTTCTGTTCATTATGGAATAATGTGAGTTAATTCCATGTTTATGTGGTGGTTTGAAAGCAAACCAGTGGGAGATCCCTAGGCAGAACTACAATTTAATAGGAAAATTAAAATAAAATGCAGTAGTACAAAAACACTGACAGAGTCAGAATATAGCCTGACATCTTGTCAGCATGTTGGTAGCAGTCCTATTAAATGGTGGCTGCAGTCCTCCTGGAGTGACAAATGTGGTTCTGCTGAAGCAGTGATCCTGTAGAAGGGATCAGTTTTCCTCTGAAGCTCCAGTGGTGATGTAGAAAGGTCTGGTCTTCCTCTGGGAATCCAGTGGAAGAAGGCTGCTTCTCTGGGAATCCAGTGGAAAGAGGCTGCCTGTGGTGTTCCAGAGTTCAGATTATATCCAGGTAGGAATGCTTGGCTCCTCCCCCTGGGGAGAACATTTTGCAATGGGATAATAGAATTTTATCAGTCATGCAGTGAGACTCAATGTCCTATTGACAGAAGCTATCTCCTGGAGGGAGGATTGTCATGGAAGAGATAAAGAACACTGCCCCACCTGGTTTGAACAGCTGGCAATAGAATACACACCTCTGGTTACATCTTGCATTGCAACCTAAGCCAGTTTACCACAGACCTTGTGTAATTTATGTGCTTGGATAAATCAGGGTAACAGATTGTTCAGTCTCCACATCTTGCACGTCTAAACCCCACAGTCTAACACTTCAGTGGATCTCATCATTCCACACCTTTCAATGGAGACGATTTCTGTTCCTCCCTGGACAGCTGGAGCACTGAGCACTGGCTCCTCTTCTCTCTTTGCTCTTACCACAACAATATTTTTTTCTGCCAGTTGCCTCTGGGTCCTTTCCAAACATCACCTTCCTCCAGCAGAGAACAAGAGGGGAATGAACTTCCTCATCCAGTCCCTTGGAGGTGATGGGGGGAAAATCTGCCCTAAAACACCTCCCTGGGTGACTGCTGTGGGGGCACAGCCAGAGACAGGGAGTGAAGTGGTTAAACAGCAGAAGGTTCTGCCAGGCAGTGGGGAAAACGTGGCTGATTCTCAGCCTAAGTTGAAGTGCTAAAACTACCAGCAAATACTTCAATAAATAGCAAGATCATAAATAACTTGCAACATTGCACTTCATAATAAAGCAGTGACAAATGTTACATCTCTCTCCAGCGTGGATTAATGGTAATGGGGGTGGGAAGAAGGAGTGATGTCTGTGAGGTGGTATTAAAAATCACTTACATTTCACAGGTTCCCATAAAAGGGAGGCTTGTGCAAAACAATTAATCATGCATTATAAATGCAGCTTTTATTAAAGAAAAGCAAAAGCATAAATACAGCCAAGCCCTGAGGCACTTGTTCCTTGCAATAGTTAGTAAGTGTTTGGAAATATGAGCCAACACTTGGGACCCAGTTTAGCTCTGTTGTTATTGCTCTAAGAAAAGCTGGGATGCAGAGGTGGCTTTGCTGCCTTATTTTTGTCTTTTTTACAGTCTGGCATAGACTGCTCTGGATATCTACAGCTTTTCCTATGCCTTGCAGTACTTGGGGTCTAAAAACAGCCCAGCCAAATCCTGCCAAGGATTTTTCCTGGAGATGCCCCCTGCAGAACAGAGTTATGGAGCCAACTCTGTTGTCTGGACTCCTACAAGACTAAAACCTTTGCCAAAGCCAATTAAAAACAACTGTCAGCGTCCCACCAAGGCAGCAGAGAGCAAAAAAAAAGTAGAAGAAAGTTGTTTTCCCTAAGTGTTCCCTGTGGAGAGCTGTCCCAGTGGTTTCCCCATTGCATTAGGAAAGGGGAGTTTGTTTTTTAGAGTTGTGTTGCAATTCTGCTCTCCCAAATCCTAGGCCTGAGGAATGGAAACTTTGGGAGTCTTTTTTTACTCCCCTTGGATTGATCTGCTCTTTTAAGTTTAAGTCTGAGCATTGAAAGAGGGAAGTGGCAGAATTAGAAGGTGATGCAAGAAGAATATTAAGGGGCAAGGGGATTTTATGACAGCACAGTAAGAGACATGATTTATTTTGTCCTTTGAGCACTCTCTTGAAGGCTGCTAAAGCCCATTAAAGCTTCTGTCTGAAGCTACAGTGAGATTCACTCCTTGGAAAGGACAGAGGTGTTACCATGGGGAGTCAGGAGTGGGGATGGCTCTGGTTTCATTAGCAGAGCAGTTAGCTGAGCTGGAAAGGTTTCTGCTAAATTAGCAGGGGCCCTTGTTGCAATTAAAGTGCTCCTGTTTGTAACCACAGCCACTGTGGCTTGTTTTTTGATTTTTGGAGGAGAGCCAGAAGACCATATCCAGGATCCCAGCTGTCCAACAGCAGGTACCAAAGGGATTTCAGGGATCAGGCACAGCCACAAATCCTCCCCAGCTCCACCTGTGCAAGTCCTTTCCCTGAACTTCTCTGATGGTCAGTGACTAAAGTTCACCACCAGACACAACCAGCATGTGGAGCTGGGATTCAGTGGGATTCAGCAAGACCATTCCAGAGTGTGTTTTCTTGCTTGTGCAACGCTGCATTTCTCCACGTGGGAGTTGGGAATTACCATTCCAGCTCATCTGTGTGGCCTCTGAATTGTTTCGCCTGGTCCAGGATTAAATGGAGGCATACACTGTGGAATAAAGTTGCAAAAACCTCCTTTGTCAGTTTGGTGGCAGCCCAGGAAATAACATCCATTCTGGAAAAGCATAAATCCTGGTTAAAATCCTCCCACCCTGCTCAGATCCTTCCTTTTGGCTGGCAGCTCATGGGTCGTCCAGCCACAGAGCCTGGAGAGCAGCCAGGGGTGCTGCCAAGCCTCCCACTGCTCCCTCCTGTGCCTGTGACTGCTCCAAGGTACGTGGGACCTTCCAGGAGCATTTTGATAGAGCAGCTGAGCTGTCCTGAGCTGTCACCCAGGCTATTAAATATTTAATTCATCCATCACTTGAGACTGGCCATGTTCAAACAGACAAAGGAGCTGCTGTTCAGTGCTGCTTGTTAATCAGAGCAGTTCTGGTGAGCAGCTCTGACAAGATCTTGAAAGGATTATTTTAATTTCCATGGAGGTGCTCAGATGTGTCACCCAGGAAAGAGGATACCTGTCAGCCTCTCTCTGGCAGTCCCCAGAGTCCAGAGCTTACCTGGCCTGGCAGTGGGGATGCCACAAAAATTGTGCCTTTTGCTGGCTACCAGAACTGGAGCAAAGCCTTGGAAACTGGGTCACCCTTGAATGATTCTGGTGAAGAGGAATAGACAAGGACTTCCTGCATCCCCCGAGGAAAAACCTGATGGTTCCCCCTTTCATTTGGAGACAGACAAATCTAGAATGAGAACACAACTCGTGCTCTTTACTGTCACTTAATGCTCAAGGAAAATGAACTTCCAGCAGTGAAACTGAATATTGGTTTTCTTGTTCTCACTGAGTGCAGGGCACCACAGAACCACTCTGTTCTCTGTATCTTCTCTATTCCTTTGCATCTGCAGCCAAATCTCAGCTGTCCCATATCTTTCATCCCCTTCACCTGAAAAATGACTTCTGTTCACACTGGACTATCTCCAAACCTTGCTACTGCCTGAAGAGTCCCCGGGCTCCAGCATCAAATCCAGCTCTAATTGCTCTCACAGAATCACAGAGTGAATCTTTTCCCTGCTCTTCATCAGCCTGGAATGACAGAGGTCGGAAATGCTTTCCTGCCCATCTGTTTTCTCCAGCTCCTGGATTAAGTTCTCTTCTTTGTCTCTGCACTGTTTGACATTTGTGGGGCCACAAGTGTCTGAATGGAACACAAATCACTGGAGTTATGGCATCTGGGCCACACAGGGAAGAGCAGGAACTGTGCAGAAATCCCTCGTTCCGGGTCTCTCTCGGTGGTGAGAGATCTTCCAGCTGTCATTTCTTTTATTTCCGGCCCTAAATGATGCCCAGGCCTCTCCTGCCTGTCAGCCTGCTTTGCCAATGCAGTGAATACTTCCCATTTCCCATCCAAACCCCACTGCACCAGCTGCTTCTTGGAGCTCTCCTGCTTATGAATCTCCCCAACTTTGGTTCTTTTATTTGTGGGGGGCAATTGGTTCTGCAGCTCTGCCCAGAGGTCAGTGTGAGTTAGCAGCGCTTTTCATCCTCTTTCCCCCTTCTTTTCTTTTGGCATTCCCTTGCCATGCTATTTTGCCCAATATTCTCTGCCCTATTTTACTGCTGCTAAATTCAGACTGCTCTTTTTCCTCCACACTTCTCATGGAAGTGCTGCCTCACTCCCCGGCACACCCTGAATGTTCCCTACCCTGTTTGCTGGTGGGGAACCCCAAACCCATAGCCTGAGGGATCCCAACCACCCCTCTTTCCTTGCTGGCTGTGCTGTTTGTGCCCACACCTCCGCTCTGCCTCCTCTCCTGCTTCCTTTGTGAAGGAATTTCACTTCTGAAAAGCCTCGTGCCCGCCGTGAGCGGAGGGTCCCAGCTGGTCTGGTGTCCTTTCTCCCTCTGGAGCTGTTCCAGGAACGCTGTTCCGTGGGCTTCTAATTAAAATCTTCAAAGCAGGACGTGTGGGGAGCTGAGAAGAGCTGAGTGAACTCTGGGGACCCATTCCCTGGTGCCTCCTTTGTCCTCAGCTTCCGAGGGCCAGGCTGTTTGCCGGAGAGTCGGTTCTGACCACGGGGAGAACATTTTACACAACCACTGCTATTAGCCATAATGAGAATAAATGATACAAGAATGGAATCTTATTATACACTTTTTGATGAGGGCCTTTCATCTGAAAGATTCCGAGGTGCTTTGCAGGCTACTGAGCATAGAAATCATTTTGCTCGCTGGGGAAATTCAGCCAGCTCAGGAGCACCGTGTGGGGAACTGTTGGAAAACACACACTGAGCACGTGGGATGGTTCAGTAGGGGGAGCAAACATACTGGATTCAAACAAAATTGCTGCCTAAATTTAGGGGAGGAAGTAGGCTAGAATGCCTTTTATGTGGAGCATTAAACAGCTGCCCCTTGGCTAATACCTGTTGGAGTGAGACAGATATCAGATTTTATGATCAAGGCTGGTATTTCCTTAAAGGAGCTCAAATGCTTGACTGCCATTTAATTCTTGTTCCTAGCTCCCTTTGATTCCTATGAATCAACTCAGCCTGGTTTCACATTCCACAGGGAGCAGGGAAGTTCTGCAGCTGTGATTTCCTGATTAACCCTGCCTGCAATGGGGATTCAGGGCTGGCTCAGAGAGAGGAGCATTACTCCCTAAACAGCCAAGTCACAAATATTTCTCTTCCTCCTCTAGTGTGGATTTTGTTTCCCTTGAGATCCTCAGTCCAAGCACTGACCAGTGCCTGACCCTGCTTAGTTTATGAGAGGTCGACAAGATGAAAATCCATAGCATAACATGGAATATATTTATCTTTTGTAAAGGAGAAAAACATCCACACAAGCCCCTGACCTCTACAGACACTCAGCTGCCTCCTGCTCATTCACTGCTCCTTGGTTCTGTTTAGAGAAGCAGATTGAGCAGGGCTGGCCCTGGCGTTCCCTGTGGAGGGGAGCTGTGTGCATTCCCACTGATCTGTGAGGTGAATAATATTCCCAGTCCAAGCATTATGCAAAGCAGGACATGGGCTCTGCTGGGTGGCACCCAGGAGTGGGAGGCACAGGTGAGAGCACAATCCATCTCTGGGCTCTCAGAGCTGCCTGGGCTGGCACTGGCCCTGCTGAAGGCACATGAGCTGATTCCTCGGGCTCTGGGCTCATCTTGGAAGCTGGATCTGCCACTGGGATCACATCCTCTTGAGCTCTTTGGGTTGCAAAAATCAGAGTAAAAATGAGTGTGCTAATACAGCATGAACCTCTTGTAGTTGCTGTTGCATCGAGGGGCTGGGTGTGAGACCTTGGGAAGGGAATTCCCTGCCTTTGCTGCTCTGAATGGTCTGAAGAGAATGTAAAAGGGTCTCTCTCTAAAAGCCTTGAAATTCTGGCAGAAGTGGGTATTTGGGACCCAGTGTGTGGAGCCTCCTGGTGTACATGGGGCTGTGAGAGCTCCTAGCCTGGAGGAGATCACAGAGGGAGCAGCATTTGCAGCTGAATTGAGCATGACCTTTTCTGACACAGCAGAGGATTGAAAAGCCCATCATGGATTGACTCATTCCTCAGGAAAAACACCATTAGTCCTGGAGGACTGGGGCAGCAGATGACAACGGGAGCGACAGCAAGAGGGCACGTGAGGGCAGCGTGGCAGCTCTGTCACCGAGGTGGTTCAGAACACATCCGACAGCCCCGACAAAGGGGTGAGGGGTCAGGCTCCTGCCTTGGAGCAAGTAGGATGGACAGGGTGTCCACAAGTCCTTCCCTGTGATGGACACTGCTGGAGTGGGCACTTACACAGCGAGGCCCTTCCTCATCCTGCCACAGAGCAGGATCCGGCCGGGCCATGAATTATTCAGGGGATTTGTCTGCACACAGAGTGGAGCCTATCTCTGTTGTCCTGGTGTCGGGCTGAGGGTGATCCCACATCCTCTGAGGGGATGTGAGCTGCTCCACAGGCTCTTCCCAAGGCACAGGGGGGTGAGGAGCTGTTCCAGGAGCTGTTTGGAAGTGCCTGACTCAGAGATCCCCTTTTCTCCACAGGGATGGGGTGGGCAGAGCTGGCAGTAGGGATAATTAACAGCAGAGTATTTGGGGCAGAAGTATTTGGGTATTTGGGAAGGAGCGCTCTGAAAAATTCCTGCCTTTAAACAGCCACAGACAAGATGGAAAAGGAGCCTTGAGACACTATGACAAAAATGATGTCCTGACCAAAATCCACCTTGGGTTGGTGCTGAGCTGGCTGAGGGAGCAGTTATTTGTGTTAGGAGTCAGGACAGTTATAAACAAGCAAGGATGACTCTAAGGAACTCGAAGCCATCCAATCTGGGTTTTCTAGAAGCTGTTCCAGGAGTAGGGATCATCAGCAGTTTGGAGGATCATAGCACTTCCAAGCCATTTATGAGTAAATCTCAAAAAAATTGGACAGGAAATTTGAGAGTTCTTAGGAGGAAATGACTACTGCAGAGCAATAACAGGTCTTTTTTCTGTTCTCCCTGGAAATTTAGGCTAAAAAGAAACTTGAATACATGCATGTAGCAGATTATTTACTGTAAGCTATTCACCTAGCTCAGCTTTAAACTAACTAGCTGAATGACTTGCTTATGCTTAAAACAAATGTTTATTTTAACCTAAGCTCGTTGTAGAAAGCCTCAAACCCCCAGTGCTGCTATCAGCTAAATATATTTTCTCAGAGTTTATACAAGGCTGTAATTAAGGCTGTGTCAGACATTCCATTATATGTCTCTCATCTCTCTCTCTTAATATTTATCACCCATTTTCACATCTTTCCATCTTTACTCTGGGCAATCACTCAGGCCTGGCAAGGTATTTCCTCCTGAAATGCATTTAATCCACCAGTGATGGTTGCAAACCTTTAGAACATCCGTAAAGGTTGTCTCCAGTTGCATTTAAGATGTCCCTTAAGATGTCACTGCCCTCCAGCTGCCCCTGCCCTTGTGGGCTGGGCTCATCCCCAGCTCCAGCTATGCAGGCAGCAGAGGAAATGCTTCCCACCCCACCCTCACCCCCGTGCCTGCACAAGGCTGGTGTCAGGATGGGGCCCTGCCTGGTGGAGATGTCTTGCCATGTCCTAGCCCAGGTGTCCCAAGTGTCCCACTGCAGCCACAGGTGGGTGACTGGGGCCAGTTTCCAGCATAGTGTTTGCATGAGAACACCCACGGCAGCCGCTGGCTTGGCTTTCCTGGGATAAACCTGGCTTCCCACGCTCCTGCTGGGCCCCAAGACCTTGACTGTCCTCATCAGGACTGCAGCTGTCTGTGGCTGGTGTGGAGTTGTGTGAGGGTGGCCTCGCTCCATGCCTGCACCTCCGCCCCTGTCTGGGCTCTCGTGGTGCCACACAGGAGGCTCATCCTCGGATTCTTGGGTCTTGCAAAGTGAGACATCACTGCCTGGGCTCTGACAAGCAGCAGTGGGACCCAGAAATGCCATTTCCAGTCCTGCTCCTTCCTCACCTGCCAGCAACCTCTCCCTCAGGGACACGTGGGGATTAGCAGCTCTCACGGCCTTTCTTTCCATAGCAGGATTTGTAGCTCACACTCGCTGTGGTGACAGCAGAGAGAGCCCCGTGTGCTGGGTGGCAGCGAGGACCCCAGGTGGCAGGAGCAGAGGTTTTGGAGAGCCAGGAGCAGGATAATCCGTGGGCAGGGGGATGTCAGAGTGCTGGGCGTGCTGTGCTGACTGTGCTAATGCCTGGTGGCTGAGGAGAAGCATTTATTGTGTGGCAGGGGGAGGGTGATGGATGGCAACTCAGGTTTTCCCCTGTATTATTTCAGCTCTCTGGTCTGCTGGTGATTTATTCAGTAGCATTTATGGTGTTACAAGTCTAAAACCAAAAGTGGAATTTATTCAACCCTTTCCTGCCTTTCTTCCCTCTCTTTTTTTTATTATATTTCTGAGGGTTTTTTTCTCTCTGGTTTAAAGCTTGCCTTGTAGTTTGGGGTAGATGGATTACAAAGCACCAGGCAGGTGCTTTTCTGCTGTTCTCCTCTCCCAGACAAGGGCAGTTCTCCAGAGACTTGAAATGCTTGGGTGCTGGGCCCTTCCAGACCCTCCCACGTGGATCCAGAGGAGCTGCTGTACTCCAGGCTTTTCTGGAAGGCTGGTCCTGAGTGGCTGAGCTTTTAAAAATCAAACCATATGCTGTTTGAAAATAAAACAAGCACTCTGGCCTTTGTCACAGAAACTCTGATCCATGCAACAGATGGGGCAGTTTGAGGCAATGTTATTGGCCGTGTGTTTTAATCTTGGGGAAAAAAACCCACTTCTCAGTATGCTAAAATAAAAATGATTGTGTTTAATCACAGATCTATGTACAGGGAGGCTGGAAAGGTTCAGGAGATTTGAGGTACCTTTCTCCCTTGCAATTCAGAGACCTCTGCACATTGCTGGATCTGCCTGTGTTTGCAAGCTGTAAATGCATGCTGCTCGTCCAGTTTCACCCCAAATGCAGGTCAAACTCTTTATCTTTAGGGCTGCATCCTCTGTGTCCCCCAGGCACAGCAGCCTGAGCTGAATCAAGCCCTGCACTGAGGCAGGACTCATTCACTGCTCTGGTATCTGTGTCTGTCCATGGAAAACCTGCTTCCCCTCCCACAGCCCACAGGGAGCATCCTTTGTGTCTGGAGTTTATAAATTGTGCTGGCTTTGGCACTCTCCCAGGCCTCCTGGTGATGCCTTGGTAGGCTGACCTGGAAACAGAGACTAGGTAGAATAAAAGGATAAAAGGTATTTACTGAGAAGATCCAGCTTGGGCAGTGCAGGAACCCCTTGGGGCTGCACCCAAGTCAAACCCACAAATGGGCACAAAATGGATCCCCGGGCACGAGGCCTCACGCCTTTATAGGTTTTGGTCCATCAGCACTTTGGAGTTAATTGTCCAATTCCAGCTTCAGGTGATGAAGCTCCATCCTCCTTGTTCTCTCTCTTCCTCTACTGTTGCTTACACTCTTGGGCCCAAAATTTGTCCTTGGTCCCAAGCTAGAAAGGAATTGTTTTGTCTCCCTACTCTGTGAAGAGAGCTCACCAACCCTTAATATGAAGCCCAAAACTGCACATTAAACCAGCATAGAATCCAAAAAATATAAAAGCTAAAACTTAAGGCATCATTTCCCCCCTTCATGGGGAGCCTCAGGACCATCAGCGAGGAGCAGGCTCTGCTCTGGGATCACGGGCAGGGTGTGAGGTGGCACTGGCTGCTCACCCTGATCCTTTTGCTTTCGAGCCTTCCGAGGGAAGTTTGCAGCGGTGACAGGCTGGCTTTAAGTGGCACGTAAAGCTGCCAGCTCTTTATGGAGGCTGTCGGGCACTAAGGACATGGGGAATTATGGCAGTGGAGGCTCCTCATGCTGGTGCTTTGCAGACCATGTCTCACAGGGGATGCGCTGTTTATTTATCTAAAGTAGCAGCTTTGCAGTGCTTTTCCAGGAGAACGGCTTCCAGGCCAGGGTGTCTTCGTGCCTGCATCCACTGCTTCAGATTAGCTGTGACAGGCTCTAAATCTGGGCCAAAGAGGGGTTGGAGGGGCGAGGGAGCACCGCAGGAGAGCTCGGGGTGATGTGCAGAGAGCCATTTCCTGCTGGAGACCTGGGAGATTTTGTGAGGGGAGCTGGGCCGCTTTTGCTGAGAGCTGCAGGTTTATGGTGTGGCTATTGTTGTTCACAAACGCAGCCGTTCATAGAGGAGCAAAATGTTTAATTGCAGCTGGCTTTCCTCAGCCTTCTGCCAGCCAGGGAAGGAGGGGAGAGGATGAGAGTCTGTGAAAAAAGAAAAACATTCATTTCCCTGTGGCTTTAACAGTTGTGAAGGATTTTTACTGCTGCTGCAGCAGGAGACGGTTCCTCTCCTCACGTCTGGCCCGGGCTGGGATGTGCTGGGGCTCTGCCTTGAACAGCTGCACTTCTTCCTCTCAGAGAGAGCAGCAGGGAGCAGATTCCAGCCTGCTGCAGGAATTCCTGGGGTGGATGCAAGGGTGACAGTGAGCATGCAGGGCCTCTGTGCCCTGCCATGCTGTCACACCTGGACAGGGGCCACAGCCTCACCTGTAGAGAGGAATTGCCTTCAACTGGCATTGCCAGACCCCTCCTTGTGAGGAAAAGTCTCTGTCCGAACTGGCAGGGCTGATCCTCATTTCCTCACAGATGGTGTGGCTGCTTTCACGGCTTTTGTCCTGGGAAGCGTCATCCTCTTGTGGTCCCAAGTGGGAGGCTCCTTCTTCACTTCCCTTCCCTTCCCTTCCCT
>VXBQ01014221.1:29804-135784 GCA_013400175.1 Phainopepla nitens | reverse complement strand
TGAACACCCCCAGCTCCCTCAGTGGTTCCTCACAGGCCTTGTGTTCCAAGCCCCTCTCCTTGTTAGGAATGGATGTGGGAGTTTGGATAAGTTCCTGCCTTTTGCCCAGGCCTCTGGCAGCAGGCAGGATCTTTATTGAGGTGTCCAGCACCCCAAATCCCACTCTCATTCACAAGGCCTTTAATAATGGCTGATTTGGTCTAGTATAGAATGAATTATTCATTTAATAGGCACAAAACTAACGGACATAAGACTTAAAATAAATGTTCTACTACACAGGAATAAAGACGGAAAGAGAAGCTATTAGTAGGTATATAGAGTACAGGGTTAAAGGTACCTGTTAATGTTACAGCTAGTGAAGAAATAACATAGCTTGGGATTCAGTGTATCCTACTATCCAGTTGTTTGTGGGGCACACATTGAGATCCTTTCCCTCAATCCCCAGGGAAGTAACCACGGATTTGTGTCCAAGCTCTGGGGAGAAGGTTCAAACACTTCCAGGGTGTGTGTGGTGGTTTCTGCCTCTGATCATTGTGTGTCTTTTACAGTTTGTGAAACAGTGTCTCTCAGTCAAGAACATTTATCTCTTCCCACTGCTGCTCTCCAGACTAAGATGTCGATTCTTAGCTGAGGCCTGAGCCCTTTTGGCACCACTGGTGACCCCTTTGGGCCTTTCAGCCCCTCAGTTATCTCTTCACATCTGCAGCAGCTCTGTGTGGTGGAGAGGGGAGGACAGTCCTGCCACACTGCTCCCTTCCTTGGCAGCCAGAGACCCTCGGGCAGCGCTGGAGCTGGTTCTGAGGGGTGAAAGACAATTCCAGGCAGCACCTCCTCACCCGGCCCCATCCCGTGGATAATTTACGATACATCATGTTACATTTTTATTACTACACCAGTTCCCAGGCTCGGGGCTGGCGGGATTCCCAGCAGGCAGCTCAGGGAGGCTTTTGTGTGGAGAACTTCAACAGGAGGAGGGATTCCTCGGGAGCCTTTGTGTTTGTATGTGGGTTTAACACACGCCTCCTAAAATCAGCTTTAATAAAATGGGGGGATTGTGCGTTAATAATTTCCTTTTCAATGGAATTGATACCAGAAAAAGAAAGGCTCAGAATAAGTAAGAGAGGAAATGAGAGTCACCCCTGCCATCTGCATACAATCCCTTCCAGTATAGATTGCAATTGTGTTTGAATTATAGGGCAATTAGTTTGTCAGGCTGAGAAGTGTTATACAAGACCACAGGAACTTCCTTGGAAGCTCTCTTTGCCCCGAAATCTAGGGAGGTTTTAGTATGGAAAGCTGTGGTTCTGGGCTGTGCTGATGCCATGGATTGATTTCCTACCTGTAGCAGATGTTCCCAGGCAGCTGACAAATCGGTGACACATAAATATTGAGGCTCCTGGAGCACAGTTCTGGAGTGAGAGCCGTGCAGGTGACAAAAATAGTCCTGCTCAGGAGCAGGAGCTTCCCTGGCAGTGGCACGTGGTGTGCCCACATGCCTGCAGAAACTTCCCCCTGGTTGGGAGCTAGGAGCCTGCTCTCAGAGCAGGACAGAGACATTCCTTCTGGAGCATTCCCTAAGTGTGGTAGGCTTCACACTGGAGTGTCTAAATTAACAAAATCTGGGAAGTTTTGGTGGGAAGATATATTTATGACCTGGCCTCATTCTGACATGAACGATAACACAAGTGCCAAGGCAGGTTAAAAATAGGCAGCGTCCCCAGCAAAGTTCAGGAGACCTGGAGCTGCAGGGAGAAAAATCCAGCACAGAAACAGACACTGAAGACAGGGACTGAGTGCATTTTTTCTCAAATAATTATACTTTGCATCTTCTAACACCTGTGTCTCAAAGAGGTTATTAATTAGTTAATTTGTAGTTGATACATTTCTTCTTTAAGGTTTTTCTTCCTGGTCATGTCCGGGCTTGAATTCTGCTGGGGCTCGAGTGTGCAGGTTGGAGTGGATCAGTCAGGGCTCTCCATTCTCCTTGCCCTGCTGGATTTCCGGGCTTTCCTTTGGCCTGTCCCCCTGCCCTGTCTCAGCTGCTTGGACTGGAGGCTCCTTGGAGCAGAGCTTGTCCCTTGGCCAGCTCCTCACCCACTGCGAGTTCCCGCCAGCCTGGTTATTTCTAAGGCACTGCTCTAAGGCACAAACCATATTTCCTTCTGAGGTTCCTGTTCTTTGCCTACTGTTTTATTTACCTCAATCCTGCCCAAAGAACCAAGATTTCAAACAGCTGTCAGTGCCCAGCAGGACCATGGAAGGCTCACTCCCCACAGCCTGAACAAAGGTTTTGTGAGGCTTCCCATGAAGCAACATCAAAACCTGATTCTCCCTCTCTCTCTCCCCCCTGCTGCCCTCGGGAAGAGACCTCCCCAAAGCAAGGCAGAAATAGGGTGTTCTCTGCTCCCAGGCAGTAATCAACCTGGAAAAGGGAGAGGAAGTTCGACATCCAGCCAGGAATCTCAAGGAAAGCCTTCCCTGTGTGCTGGCAGGCTCCCAGGCTTGTCTCCGCCTGCTCCAAGATGTGGACATGAGGGATCTCTAATAAGAATCTTGTTGCTGGCACTGCTCCCTGTTTATTTTCTGCTCCAGGATTCACAAGGTGCTGGGCTCTGCACAACATGAAGAGCTTTAGAGATAAGGGTAGGAATGAGAGGAGAGAGAAATATCTCTGCATTTCTCTTTGCCTTCATCGGTGTTTCTCAGAAGGATGTTTCCAACCTTGACTCCTGGGGAGGGAGATGCAGACTCTGAGAAAATCCAATTTCATGTGAGACACAGAAATATTTGGTAGATAAAGTGCTGTGGTTGTTCCTGGCTTTCCTCTCTGTGCCTGGAATTGGAGCAGCTCCATCTCTGCTGTGAGTCAGGCTCAGCTTTCACAGCACTCCTGTGTGGATGGATCTTCTGTTCCTTCAGACACAAGTTCATCTGAGGTACTGCCTTCCCAAATTTAGGAATGTATGCACTATAAACACAGGGCTGTGAGCACCAGCAGAGCTGTCAGGGATCCAGCATCTTGGAACATCTGCATGGATTTGTAGCATCCCCGAATCCCTGGATGGGTTTTCACAGTGTTGCAGTGTGCAGCTCATCCTGTAGCAGATGATCACTCACAGGAAATTGTGTTTAGTTTGACTAAACTTTAGTGTTCTCCTAAATCTATCCCTCCTTGCTGTCCTGGCACTAAGCAGACTCTGCTCTTCCTACCTGGCTCCCAAACTCTCATCCAGTTTGGAGGCAGGTAAGATAACTCTCTTCTCCACAACCTGTTGCTCTTGTTATTCCGTGCCAGATTGTGAATGAAAAAATCCTTCTGCATTTGAGGCTGTGCTTGTAGCTGGTAATTAACACCCAGCACACTCTGCCAATGCATCTCAGAGCTGTTTTATAGAAACCTAGAGCTGGAACAGAAGCCACCCGGAAAAACAACGTCTGCCAATCGAGTTAAACCTTAAGTAAAATCCCCAGCCAAACGTCTGCAGGATAAATCTGGGAGGGATGCTGGCTCCTGCACTGAGCTGGGGAGGTGTTTTCCAGCTACGGGGCCCCAGAGATAAGAACGTTAAGCGCTAATGGGACTTATGCAGATCAATCTCCCCCTCTTGTGTGCTGTGTTCCAGCTGGGAGCGGGTGCTTTAGGGGGAATTAACTCCTCCAGACGTGCAGTGGAAGTGCTGACAGAGCCGAGTTTTAAGCACTGCTACTGGAAGTGTCTGTTTTGCGGCCGAACCTGGGAGCTGGGGTTACACTCAGCGTGCACAAAGGCAGAGTGGATTCTTAGCTGACAAATTCAGTTTGCAGAAGTGATGTGTACATGAAATACGCCTGCCAGCCCCGTGGCCTGGCTCCAGCGCTCAGGATTGTTCTCACCCACGTGCCTTTTCCCCCTCTGTATCATCCTCTCTGAAGAAGGCTTTAACAGGAAGGCTGACACTCCTGTCCAAGTGCCAGCCTAGCAAACAGACCTGGGCTCAGGCGGCTGTCAGAGCTTGCACTGCCCTGAGCCCCCCACGCCTCCTGGCACGTCTGGAGCTGGGGAAGAGTTGTTTAATGGGATCAATATGATAGAGAGCAGCCTCGTCCCCAGTGGCCAGACTGCCCTGTGCTTCTCTGGTGTGACACCACTTCCACCAAGGATGTGATCTTCAAAAGCGTGCGATTTCCTGGCTGCTGTAGGTTCAGTGCTTGTCTGCAGGGGAAGTGAGGAGCTGGTGCTTTAACCTCCTCTGCCAGCCACAGTTCTTACAGTTTTTCATTTCCCCAGGCTCATGGTAACCTCATGAACAGGTTACCACTTTATTTGCCTCCTCTTGTGCTTCTGTGTGACTCTGAGAACCCCTTCCAGAGAGTCAACAACCATCAGGGCCATCCATCAGCTCTGGTCAGCTCCTGAGGCAGGAACAGGCACAGCCTTGCGTGGCCTGGGTGCAAAGCGGGAATGGAATCAGATCCACAGTTTTGTAGCTGAGCTGATATTGCACCTGCAATAAGAACCTGCAAAGTGAGACCTCCTGGGGGACAGCTTTTACTTTTGGAACCCCTGTAGCTCCTTGGTTCCTTGTGCCATAAAACAGCAATGTGTGTACGTGCATCCACAGACACTCACAATTATACAGACACTCATAGCAAGAGACAATTTGCTGCTTCAAAGAGTCCAAGGGCCAGAATTGCAGAGGCATTTGGATGCCTGAGGCTGCACTGAAATGGGACAAGACCCAAGTGAGTTGGCCACATAATTGCTTAGAACAATTTTAAATACTTCTGGGCACACACATGCGTCCTCAGGGGTGCAAATTGCCTTAGAAAACCTGGTCCTTAAACAGTAACAGCAAGAGAGGTGTAGGAGAGACCACAGTGCTCATTTGCCATGTGGGAGCTGTGGCAAAGGGAGTACCTGTGACTTGCCTGAGGTTATGTGAGAAGGCAGGGACAGAATATCCTTTCGTCCAGTTTGCTGTGCTCCAGCACCAGCTGTCCCCTCTCCCCTTAGCTGAACAACAGGGAAACTCCCCCCTGCAGCTCTCAGCTCTCCCTTTCCTGTGCATTTCATTTGGGTCTGCCTGGAGCCACCAAACACGAGCCTCAAACCAACCCAGAGAAGTTTCTCAGGAGCCCACCATCTCCCAGAAGGAGCAGCTACAATTGCAGGCTGCGGGTTTGCCCGCGTTTGCCCCCCTCCACCCCTCCTTCCATCTCCCCTCGGTGCTTGTCTGCTATTTTCTTTTGATTTGCAGCTTTCCTGAGCACCGAATCTGCAGCAGGCTGTGATTACCCTGTGTGGAGCCTTTCCCACTGACAGCATGATGAGCAGAGACAGAGCTCAGTGCATCTACAATTGAAGCCAAGCAGGAGGCCAGTCCAACACCTCACTTGCCAATTAACTGAGTCGATACTGTGCACAGGATAATGTTTGTTGTTTGCCTGTGTTGCTAAAACACTTCCAGACTGTTTCTAGCAATACAGCAACATCGTCACCTCCCTGCTGGAGGGAGGAGCTCTCCATCCAAACCAGTGCTCTCTGAGGGGAGCAGCCAGGGAGGGAAAGGGGAACTGGGCACCTCCAGGGCTCTGTGTCCATCAGGGCTTTGTGTGAAGGCCTCTTCAGAGTGGGGAAAGCCAAGAGCCTCTCCCACTGATTGTGATGAGATGCAAAGGACTGAGAAGGAAATGGCATCTGTGGAGATTAAAAGATGTTCAAGAAGATGGGAGGCAGTGGAAAGACACTGCAAAGGAGGCCATGGGCTAACCTGGTTCCCAGCAATCTTCCTGGTCCTGTACATCCCAGGAGCAGGGTTTCCTCACTGAGGCTGGTGTCTGTGCTGCCTCCACTGACAGCCCAAGGCAAAGGGAATCCAGCAGAGGGGAATTCCAAGGGGTGCAGGGAGCAAACCTGGGCACTGCCACTTACCTGGGAGGCCACTGTGATTGCTGAGGGGGCTGGGAGCAAACAGCAGCTCCTGCCAGAGCTGCTCACTGATTTCACATTTCCTGAGGGTGAGCTCCCCTTCCTCTGGGGCCGGGTGGGATTTGGACACCCCGTCCCAGCTCTCAGGTGGCACCTCAGTGGGAATCCCTCACTTGCAGGGGAAGCCAAGGCAGTTCTTGGCAAGGCTCACCCTCCTGTGCAGAGCTCTGAGGGAAGTTCTGCCCCAGGCAGGCTGATGTTGGTTCTCTCCAGACAAGTTTCTGCCTCGGGTTTATTTCTTTTCCCACAGTACACAGACAATGTTTTCTGCCTCTCTGCAGTGACAGGAGGATGTATATCCGTGAGGCACTTCCACTCCCGAGCAAAGGCAGCTGCAGAACCATCCTGGCACACAGGGCCAGCAGCACAGGGAGATTTTGGGATGCTGCAGCCCTCCCTGAGCGGGGACAGTGTGAGGATGGCAGCACAGGAGAAGAGGAAGGGCCACACACCATTTTGCCTCAGATTTGCACCCTTCATCCTCTGTTATCACTATTAGAAAACATCAGCGTCCACAGAGGCCCAGCCTGGCTCAGAAGAGGCCTCTTATGATGGTGATGCTCTTTTGGGTTTTGCTTTTTTCTATGTTCTCTGTATTCTTTACACATGTATTTGTAACTCTGTAGCCTATTGTATAATGGGCTACTTTTCCCAATAGTTTTCCATGGCCTTTCCCTAGGCAAAAAGACAAAACAAGTTCCAGAGCTCCAAGGCCCGGGGAGTCCAAGACCCCAGTGCTATCTTGGTTCTGCCAAGAACAACTCTTACAGATACATTTTCACAGACAAAGTACAGCTAGTGCAGAGGGAGGAACTCCAGAAAACAGGCTTGACCTGAAGAGAAATTGCATCACTACTTGTCCTCCTAATTAGTGCTTTTCATCAATTATGCTGATTTCCTAAAACCAATAAAAATGTGCTCCCTCCCAGGGCGTGGGCTTTTGTGGACATCTTTCCATAACTGCCCCTGAAAGCCTTCAAATAAAAATCCATTTTATATTGCCTCCTTACTAAAATTATCTCAAATTTCATTTCCAAGTTGAGAAAAAGGCAACAATGGTCATGAGCAAGAAAAATCCCTTTAAGCTGAAGCCTCATCACCCTATTCCCCCACCAGCTCCCAGGCCTGTGTTTGCTGGTTGGTCTCTCTCCATCCTTCCCCATGTTCCATGTTCACTGAAAGCACCTGGTGGCCACAGGTGTGGGCTGTCCCCCATCTCCCTTCTCTCCCTTCTCTCCCTCTTCCCCAGGTTTCACCAGGAAGTATTTATTAAGTGTCAAAGTGATAAATGAAAAGTCATATTTTTTTGTGAATTATTCCAGCCCTGCAGTGGAGCCCAGATCTATTGCCTCAGAGAGTTATTAACTGCTTACCGCAGAGAGCTATAAAATCCTCATCATTTTCTCCAGTCTCTGCTCTGTCAGGGTGAGGGAAAGAGATCCAGATTATCACACAAAATGCTTGGGAAGCTGCCTCCAAAATTCCCCTTTGACTGGAGGCCAGACTGGCTGGAATGATTTCATCAGGGCAGGAGGGGTCTCTTGTGAAACACCTTTGCTGGGTTTGGTTCTTCCCAGCATCTTCTTCTCGTTTTCAGGTTGCACCACTCAAGTGCCTTGTGAGAGCCCTTGGGAACCTCACTCTGGCAGTCCTGGCTCTGTTTCTCCCCATGAGGGTTTCTTGCAAAAGCAACTCCAAGGTGCAGCAAGTGCTCTTTTGAATTTCTCTCATTGTGTTTCTCCAAAGACACTGCAAAGATTTCCAAATAGGAAGTGGTGTTCTCATCCCCTTATTGCTGCACTTGAGACTGAATATGTCACCTTTATCAGCTCCTTGCCCAGGCTGCAGAGCCCATTTCTGGTGCAGTTTCACTGCTTGGAGTGCCTGAATAGGAGCTGAATTCCTGTTGACACCAATTGAATTTGGAATGTGCTCTTCACTTCTTTGACTTGATGAGAAATGATCCTGACTCCTAATGTCCGGCAGTCATCTCACAATAAAGACCCTGCTGCCTTTTCCCATAGTCTGCAGAAAGGCCAATGATTTCCTGCACCCAAAGGCTGCCAGGGCTTGTCACTGCACCCTGGTGACACAGGGCTGGCCACTTGGGCGGTGCAGAGCAGCAGGAACATGTCCTGACTAGGTTTGTGCGTTGTCTTCTTTCTCACAGGTGTTTTCTCTGCTCCTCTGCTTTGGATTTTAATCCTGTTACAAGGCAATAGCTTCGTCTTGTAGTGCTGATGGTCCAGAAAAGCTTGGCTTTGGAATCTACCAGGACATAAAAGATTTAGGCTGATCAAAAGATGAAGAGGTGCCCTGAATCTCCCCAGAGCTGTTTGCTACTGGAGGGTTATTGAGAGGTAGAACGAACATCTCTCAGAACAATAAATAATACAATGACTGGATTATCTTCCATCCCTTCACATAGATGGGACTCTTCTCTGCAACATTTCTGCTTGAATTTGTGATCTGGGAAGGGAGTAAAAGTAAAAAAAAAAACAGAGTAAAAACACTGGGTGTTCTTTGGAGTTGGACAGTTTGCTAGGAAAAGGGAAGGATCCCCCTGTGGGAATCATTGAGAACCAGTGGATCCAATCCATTGTCCTATAAGATCTGTTGTTGTCTTCCAAGATCTCATAGGTGCAATGAAGGGCTAAATTCATGTTTGGAGTTTGACTTCTTAGCTGGAGGTCCAACACCTGAAGCAAGATCATCCTCTAGGTCACTGCCAAGTTCAGCAGGCATTTGATGTGCTCCAAACCAGCAGCAGCAGCTGAGGAGAGTGAGGGGGAATCGTAGCTCACAGCTTGGTGGACTCTGGGGGCACCTGACTCGTTGCTGCCTCCATTAAATGAAACTCCACTTCTAATTATAACCTGTAATTACAGCCTTCCACGATGTGATTTGTGAAGAGAGGGGTCACAGAGCCGAGCTGGCTCCGAGATTGACTGTGCTGGGGATATCAGTAAACATCCCTGCCTGCCTCCCCGAGCTGACAGAGACAGAAAGGGCTAATGCAGCCCGGCAGGGCACGCAGCTGGATTGATGGGAGCTGTGGTGTGGCCTCTGGCCCCCAGAGATATTCTGTGACAAGGCAGTGAAAGCTGCAAACACGAGGCCAAACCATCTATTCAGCCTGACAGCCTTGGACAGGGGTTAAGGAGCTCGTGGGCTCCCATCAGCATCGATGAACGGGCTCCAGTGGATCTGCATTAACACATGGAGTGCCAGGCCCCCGGGTGTGAATGGCAGCTGTGCCTGGCCACATGTCCCTGTGTCACAGGCAGAGCCACCACCCCGAGATCATGGAGAAACAAGGTTCTGTGTCCCTGGAGAGCTGGGCAATGGCAGCTGTGCCCGGCCAAATGTCCCTGTGTCATGGGCAGAGCCATCACCATAAGATCATGGGAACAAGGTTCTGCACCCCTGGAGAGCTGGGCAATGGCAGCTGTGCCCAACCAAATGTCCCCATGTCACAGGGAAAGCCATCACCATGAGTCCACAGCCAGGGCAGCAAGGTTCTGTGTCCTTGGAAAGGAGGGCAATGGCAGCTGTGTCCAGAAAGACCTCCCTGTGTCACAGGCAGAGCCATCATCTGATCATGAGGGAACAAGGTTCTGTACCCCTGGAAATGTGGGCAGCCAGGAGAGATTCACTTCCAGGTGAATTTTTTAATAGCACAGGATGATAAAGGCTTCTGGTTTGTTCTCTAGAAACCCCTGTGGTCAGACTGAAGGTGTTGCTGTAAATGATGCAGGTTTGGCTTGAAATTCTAGTCTTGGCTCTCATGCTTTTCCAGTGTGTATTTCTTAAACAACCCCCAGGAATGGTGTAGGTTCCTCTCCAGGGCTGGTGCCAGGTACAGCAGACACTTTGTGTCAGCCAGAGTCAGTCCTGGGGGTTCTCTGGTCAGACAGAACCTGTGGGCTGCTCTGCTCTGGCCTCTTGCACTTCTCAAGCTCAGCAAAGCGCAGTGCCTGACCTCTGCACCAAGTCTAACGAGCTGTGGTTCCTCCCATGCTCTCCTGGTTTGGATCTAAGTGATGGAGAATTAGCCCTGCTCTTTGGTCAGCTCTTGCAGGGAATAATTCCTCTCCCTGTTAATATTTGTGTTTCAGATGCCATTTAAATATTTCAGTCTCAGCTTGCAGGCACTGGGCCCTTGGGGTATTAAGACAGCAAAGGTGACAGAGACAGAATGAAAAATCAAAATCAGATTGTCTCTCATTTGATATAATTTCCCTTGGACTTAAACTGTGAGGGAAAGGAGACAGGACTGCTCAGACATAAACTGATCTGCTGATTGAGATGAGACATTTGGTTTGGCTTTGCTCCAGCCAGCTTGATTTTGGGTTTGTTTTCCCTGGAAATGGGTTGTGCAGCTGCAGGTGCTTTGACACCCCAACTTTTGCACATCGCCACCAATTCCAGCCCTGTTTGGTGGATGAGTAATGGCTTTAAAAGGGATGATGTCCAGACAAATCTCACAGAAGTAGCAGTGAGGAAGAGGAAAGGGACCTTCTGAGGCTCAAAGGCCCCAGTTCCAACTTCTTCAGTTGTTGGTAAAGGTCCAGAACCTCGCCAGAGTTGAAAAAGCTTCAGCAAGAGCTCCCAGGCAGTGAAGAGTGAAATACAAAATAGTTTAGAAATTTGATTTAACCATGCTTGTGTTCAAGAATTTAATTTTTATTTACCTCCATGGCAATATGGGATCCAGCTGGCTGGAAAGAGTGCAGACATCTCACGAGAGGCTGTCTGACCCCAGCCTCCCGTGGACTGACTGGGCAAGGTGGCCAACAACCATTTTATGGCTGGACAGCTGAAGCAAAGACAGATTAAATTGTGTTCTGAATCCCACGGGGTGGCTGCTTGATTGTCAGCCAGTTCTCTCTTGCTTTCTTGTCTCTAATTCGATTCTTTGATCAAAGGCTCTGGCTTTTGTTTCTATAGCTCATCCAACCTTCTTCTTGTTGTTTCCAGCAGCCTCGTTACAGCTTTTTGCAGGCTCTGCTGTGCTGGCACGATCATTGTTCCTCTCTGCAGGATGGGATGTACGTCTGAGTAATTCTGTGCATGAGTTGTCTTTCTCTCAGACACGTTTCTGTGATACAGAATAAATTGCAGCACACAGCTTATTAGAGAAACAACAAAAAACCCCATCAACAAACCTTCACAACTGAGGCAGTTCAAAGAAGCAAGCAGCAGAGTCCGACATAAACAAGCTGTAGGAAAACAGTCAGAAACTTTCCTGCTACTTTCTGGGATAGATTTGTTGAAGCCTCTGCTCCCTGGGTCATCACATACTCAGCTCTGGGTCAATGACATTCACAATCTTGTTTTCACCCTCTGAACTGCACAGCCAAGGCCATCCTGCCCTGTGAGGTGGGATAATCCCAGAGCTGCCTGCAGAGGAATTCAGGCCAGCCCAGAGGTGTGTTCTGGAAGGATTCCCCTGCTTCAGATGCTTTTCCCTGCTGCCTCTGAACACCAGGGGGGTTTCACAGCCTGGGGGAGATATTCCAGGCCAGCAGCCTTCCCACCTCTGGGTGCCTGGAGCAGGAAGCACTTCATGCCCTGCTTTTTTCATTTTCAGATAAAACAGCTTCCACTCCCCTGCACCTCTTAGCAATGCAGCTAAAATCTTTCCCAGCTAAAAATCAGATTCACCAAGAATGTCTTTATTGATTTACAGGGTTCAGCTTTAATGAACATCTCCAGTATTTCTCTTTGGTCAAAATAAAGCAATATTAAACACCGTAGCAATAAATCCAGGGCACCCTCTTCTTTCCAGGGTGCAAGGTTATCCAAATGTATTTATCATTTACCAACAGCACTATTTAAACTACAGTATTTGACAGGAGTGGTTGTGTCAGGTGTGATGGAGTGTGGGTTATAAAAGGACATTAAGAGGGACTTTGCATTTGTCCTTCAAACATAAAGTCGATTTTTGCATGATTGGTACTTCAGAGCTCATCTCCAGCACAAGATGAACTGGGAGCAGCACTCGGGGAAGGAAAATGAGTGGGACCCAGTGGCTCCCTGTGCCGAGGTCTCCAGGAGGGCTCTGCACTCTGCATCAAAGGTACTTCAGAACAGAGTTCACCCGTGCTGCTCTGCAATCCAGGTGGGATTTTCCGGAGGAAGTCACGCCTCTCCTGGAGGATTTGGAGTTGGAGGCAAAAGTTTTAACTTCACCAGGCAGTCATGCCTTCATTACACCCTGCAGGAGTGAGCAGCGTCTTTAAACAAGCCCAAATCTGGCAATTTTGATTTCTCCTGTTAATCCAAGAGTTACCCTGCTGTGCACAGGAGTTTTCCTTTGTCTCAGGAGCCCTTCAGGGCACCAGCCCTGAACAGAAGCATTAATGCCTCATCACACAGTGAGTGGCTGTGGGCAGCTGGGTCAGGAAGTGACCCTTGCACCAAGTATGATTGATAAGAATTCCCTGTGGAGCTGGGGAAAAGATAGAGAGAGCTGTTAGGGAAAGCACGAGCTCAGTGTGAGGTGCAAGGTAGAAGCGATGTGGAGTGAAGAACATGTGGAAAATATCCCCTGGCCACAGCACAGGGAATCAGGAAAATAAAGCCTGATGCTCGAAGGGCGATGAGAAATGTGTCTGCAGAAAGGCTTTTGCTAAAAATGGACTGTTCCATTTGAGGGAATGAGGAAAGCTGTAGCCCCTGGATAAAGTGGTCTTGCTGTGTTTACACATCTCCATCTGGTTGTCACCACTTGCCCCCTGTTTTGCAGCCCTGGCTCTTCTCCTGGGAGGGGCTGTCTGGCCAGGGCACTGGATCCTGGCCGTGGAGCTGACAGCTGATGTGAGCAGCCCGGAGCTGGGGCCCATGGCTGGTGCTAATTACTGCCAGCCCTGCTAATTACTGCCAGCTTTGGGCTGCAGGCACCTTCGGCCAGCACTGCACCCCTGCTCTGGGTGCTGCACAAACAGAGAGCAGAGCCCCGGGTGCTGCACAGCCAGGCAGGGACAGCAAAGTGATTTTCTCAAAGGCAACTGGTGGCAGAGGCAGGAACAGGCAAAGTCCTCTCTGTTCCCTCCTGCAGCTCTGCTGCTAAATTGAAGAAGCAGTTCCAGGCTATAGGTGAGGTGGAGAGACAGAAATAGTTAAAAAACAGAAATGGGAAAAAAACACCAACACCCAGAGCACTCAGGTGTTTCATTATTCCTCAGGTGACTCTGAGATGGAGTGTCTGGGTTTAGCAGAGAGGAGGCATTAGTTTTGTAATCCCTTGTTTGCAAAATGTGAGGCTCTTGGCGTGTTCTGGGATCTTAAATGACTCTCATAATCTATTTACCAGTGCTGTGAAGTTCCCCCTTTTATACCAGATTATGGTAATAATGGTATTGTGCAGCAGATGAAATTAGTTTTTCTACACAGTTTTGTTTCATCTCAGTGGCTAAATGTGTGAAATAAAAGGTGAAATGGGCAATATTTTCATGGGTAAGCCAGTTCCCTCCCACATTCACCCTACAAACACAGATGCTCCCTCATATCCTGGGGACAAGCTGACTGCCAAGCAATGCATGACAGCACTGTGAGAAGCAAGGGATTTTTAAAATTTAGATTTGCCATTAGGGTAATTTTTGAGATTTATGAAGTTTCAGACAACTGGGGACTGTTACGAGCATCTCCCATGGGCTGTGGCAGCCCTGAGGGGTACTGGGGTCATGCCCATTTCCTTTTCCCACTGACACACACCAGCAAAAGGCTCTCCACAGAGATGTGAGGGCTTGGATGTGGCTCAGGGTCCTCTTTAACCCAACTCTCCTGTGGGAAGTGTTTACAGGAATAAACTGACCTCGTCTCTCATCCCTTTATGAGCCTGGGCTTTGCTGTGAGAAGGTACCAAAACCCAGCAGTGAGGATGTTCCTCAGCAAAAGCTGACTTTTTTTCCCCCTAAAAAAATTAACTTAAAAACCCCCTAAGTTTCCATAATCTTGTTTGGGACCAATCAGTGTCCACTGGTTGCTCATATTGAGGGAATTAAGTCCCTGCCATGCAAACTTTACCTCCTGTGATGCATTTTGGTCACTCCTCTTCATGCAGGCAAAACTCAGACTATGGATTCTTATCACACATCCCAGATTTGCCTGGACGAACATCCAGACTAAGAGTCAGCTCAGAAATTTCCCAAGCAGATTGTGTTGTTTTCGTGTTCTGGACAGATATCAAACTTTATCTCACATTTTGCATGGAGTGGGCCAATCCCAGCTTCCCACCTTAATCAGGGATTTCTGCAATCATCAGCGTCCTAAAAATGAGGCCAGGGTGGAGCAAAGTCTTTTCTTAGCCTCACCAGCACGTTCTCAAAGTTTAATCTGAAAGATTTGTATCAGGGAGTGGAGAGAGATGGGGAAGAAGCTTGTTTGGGAGGGGGGGAGAAAGTAGGTCAGACAGAAAAGTGTTTTATTGTTCCCAACTCCTGGCGTGCGCTCCAGGAAAGAAATGAAGCTTTGTGAGGCACTTTGCTGAGCTCTCCTTGCACTTGGGAACGTGGTTTGGTAAAAAACCTTCAGAGCTGCCCAGGAGAGAGTTCAGCCCGAGGCACCTCGAGGGCTGAGCACAAAGGGGCTTTGTGGGCTGAGCCCTGACCCTCAGAGAGCTCCCTGCGCCCTCAGAAGCACCAGGAATGGCTGAGGGGAAGGATCTTCTACACAAAACCACCTCAGAACCCCTCCAGCAGCCTGGATTCCCCCAGAGGAGATGCCCACAGCTGTGAGGGGCAGCAGGCTGGTTTTTCCCCAGCCTGTTATCCCATTAACTTCCTCAGTGGGTTAAGGAAGAGACTCCTTCTCTGACCAGTTCCTGCCTCACTGGTACCCTTAGACCCCTGTCGGGGTTTAAGCACAGCTAGAAATTAAGCAGCACTCCCTTTCTCCCTCTGCAACCCAGTGGGATGGGGAGGAGAATCCCAGTGAAATGGGTAGGTTGAGAAAAGAATAGTTTAATAATCAAAAATAAAGTAAAAAAGAAGTACTAATGGTAAATTATAATAATAATAATGATGATAATAAGGGAAAAATCAATGCAATTGCTCACCACCCAGTGACCAGTGCCAGACTGGCCTTTCTGGGTAAATCTCCTTAGCTTTTATACTGGGCAGGATGTTCTGAGGTTTGGAATGTCCCACCTGTGTCTCCTCCAAACCTCCTCACTGGGAGATCATGAGACAAGGAAAAAGTCCTTGATTTAGGATAAACACACCTCAGGAAAAGCCCAAACCCCCAGTGTGTCATCAGCATCGTTCTCATCCCCAATCCAAAGCATTGCAACAGCTGCTGGGCAGAATTTAACTCTGCCCTGGTGCCACCAGCACACCCCCAGCACTGAGCTGATGCAACCAGGGCCTTGTTTTTCCCGTTTCCATGGAAAAGTAGCCCCTGGAACCACACTCAGCTGCTTCCCCAGGGCCTGGCAGGGAGGAGGAAAGGCCGCACGTGGAGCTGGATAAACCACGTTCTAGCTTGAGGGCTGAGACAAGATTGTTCCTGAGTGCTGCTGGTGAGGAGGGAGCAGCTGCAGAGTGACAAAGTGCCACACCTGCAGTGACAACCCAGCAGGTGGGAACAGGAGGGAGGAGCACAACCCCAAGCCTTGGCTGCAGAATGGACCCATCTCCACTGGTTTCCAGTGCTGGTGAGGGGTTTCAGCTCAGCCTTGGGGTTCACACAGGAAGGGGTGGGTGTGTACACGGGGTTTTATCCCTCAGTGTGATTTTTTGGCAATAATCATGGATAATTTTCATGCACTGCTTTGTGTCTCAGCTTCATTCATCACCAGTGTGATGGCAAATTAGTCGTCTCTAACTAATGCTAACAGCTACTTTAAATGCAAGCAGAGCCTTAATCTACTTCTAACTCAGATGGACGGTGATACTTGTAATTAGGCCATCAAACAGAGGAGAAATGTGATATGTTTATAGCTGAGGGAACCTCTGCCTTGAACTATTTCAGGGATAATTATGTATTATCTTTATTAACACGGCCCGAGTTAGTAAATAATGGGTCACACTTTTGTATTGGGGGTGTTAAATATTGTGGATTCGGGCTAAATTGCAGGTTTTGATTTGCTGGGAGATGCTGCCTTGCTAGAGCATCCATCACAAGTCAGCTTTCCTGAAAAAGGGGTGTCAGGGCTGTCCTCCACGCCACCCAGTTGTAGCCAATTCCTCTTAGAAATCCATCCTGCTCTGATTGGAATCTGGAGCTGACCCAGGCCTTGATCCATGGGTAAAACTGAATATAGTTCTTCCCTTAAAAAAATCAAAATTAAAAAAAAAAAGTTGAAGAAGCCATTGCAATAAACAGACATTGAAAAACATCATGAATACACCTCCCCAGACATGCCTTGGCCTGGGTAGTGTGTGTGACAGAAATCAGATAAACATCTCCCAGCTTTTGATCAGAAAATGTGAACTGAACCTGTCCCTCACTGCAGGAGCTGAGAACCTGCTCGCTCCCTTCTTTGGAGATTAATAAGAAGGAAAGGGGGGAATTGGAGAGAAGTTGTTTTGAAAGCAGAAGATTTCTATTCCAAAATGATAAACAGGAAGAGGGGAAAAGATCAGTGTCAAAATTCATTGTGTGGGGGGAAAAAATATGGAAATGAGTTAAAAGTGAATGTGTGTCTTTCTCTGGAGATGCTTCTCTGTTTTCCTGCAGCCTTATTAATCAGCCTGTTCCTGTCTCTGCTGCTACAACAGGCAAGGGAGAGCAGGAACCCAGGGCACCAGCCTGTGAGAGTGAGGCCACAGGACACTCTGCACATGTATTTACAGCATTAATATTGCTGCTCTTTGATTCCAGCTTTAATCAACCTCCTTCTCTCCTAACGAGCCGCTCAGCGAGGTGTTTGCCTCTTGCAGGGAAGTGTTGTGTTCTCTCTCTCTTCCTTTGTGGAACACCACATTTAGGGCCTCACTGAGAGAATCCCTCAATCCCAGCTCAGCAGATGCACCCAGGGAGGTTTTTGCTGCCCACAGAGGATGTGCCAGGGGTAGGAACTCTGAGAAACACGGTGGATTCATGCAGCAGCCTCAGTGAGGGGTGTGAAACCTCGGGGCAGCGTGGGGCTCCTCTCCATCCCCACAGCCCCAGCAGAGCCACCAGGCTCTGATGGCACCGAATTCCCTGCTGCTCTCTCATCCATCTTCTGTTCTGCATCTGATGTCAGGCTCCACGTTTTCAGGGTCAGCTCCTCTGCCTGCCTCTCCATATGGAAATGCTTCAGCGAGGCATGGAACAAATCCATAATGACTCCGGTGTGGGGCTGCCTCTGTGGGAAGCACTAATGAGGCGTCAGGCGGAAAGCCCCTGATGTTCATTAAACCCAGGGAATGCCCTGCAGCTCTGCAGCAATTCCAGCTCGAAAATTAAAGTGGAAACACGAGGAGGGGTATCCAGGTATTGGCAAAGGTACCTCCAGACAGCCTAGTTGGTGTCCAGAAGTGCTGCCAAAGCAAAGGAGGATCTGGGATGAAGGAATTTTTAAATGCTGGGAAATGCATAGGTGAAATGTTTGCCTCTTCAAATCCTGCTCCAGATTTCTCCAAAGGAAATGATGGAGAGCTTTTCAGCTCTCAGACAGCTTTTTTTTTTTTTGAAAGATAAAATGGACAGAATAAATTAAAGTTGATCCAAGGGTTTACTAAGGTTGCTGTCTTTGGTCCACCTTGAGTTGACTCCAGGTTGGAGGCAGCTCCATAGTTTCACTCTGGGGTAATACTGACTGAGGGCTGCGCAGGGCTGTGTCACCCACACAGCCTTTCTGTGGCATCTGAAACCTTGTCCTCCACTGTTCAGTCATTCCCTCAAGTTCTGGAATCAGATCCAAACTCGTTTGGGGCTGGGATCCATCTGAGCTGCCCTCAGGTGAGACTCAGAGCTCCAGCAGAGCAAAGCACTCTGCACTGTCCCCACACAGGTGTCCCCTCCTCCTGCTGCTGCTGCCCTCCTCTGTGCTCTGTTCCAGTCTCAGCTCTGCTCTCCCGGGCTCTTAACACAATTATCTTGTCTGGGAAGAAGAAACTTTTCCCCTTCTTATGTTTGACACAGCAGAGCTGCATATTTTGGACTATTTGGGTTCTGCCTTTCATCCCAATCTCATTTTATTCGCCTTTACCTTTTCAGGAATGAATATCCCATTTATCTCCATCTCCCCTTTTACTCATTATTTCTTTTTTTGTACCTTCTTTTATCCCGTTCCTCACTTCTCTTGCTGTTTACCAGCCCCTGCCCACATCCTTTTCTATATATCTTACAGGGTTGCTTTACCTCAGCTTTGCAGTTTAGTGGATTAATTTTATTAGTTTCTTTTGTGTGTGTCTAATTGACATGCAGTTTCAAACTCTATTTCATTTCAGCAGAGCTGACCTTTATCCCCTTGCAGGCAAAGGGGTTTTTTCTCCAGCTAATACCTTCACTACCTTGCTGAAAACAAAAATGCAGCACAATTTTGCTCAAGGGTGCGGGGAGTTTAGGACAGCAGCAGGAATCACCCAGCAATTGGACTGGAGAACAGAGATGCCTTTTCTTTTCCTACTCCCATCTAATCATCAGTGAGACAGCTTAAGGGAGTTCATTTTTCTTCCCATTTTATTTTTTGACAAAATCTCTTTCCCCCTCTGGGAATGTCATTGCCACAGAAGGAACAAAGCACTGCACGGGAACACCTGAGCCTGGCCCTGGTGCTGAGGGCTGTCTCTGACAGCAGCAAGAGAAATTTGTTTCCAAGGAAAGTGCAAAACCTTCCTAAATGAGGCTTTGGGGAAATTCCTTCTTCCCTTGCCTGGAGGGCTTGGGTTTGTTCTCCAGCACAAAACTTCCTCCCTTCCAGAAAACCCCAGGGAGCTGCAGTTCCTGTGCCCATCAGCATCACTTCAAGCCTCTCTGGGGCTCCACAGGACTGAAACCCAAGTGGAAATTCCCTGCTTGGCTTTGCTGTCCACCTGGTCAGAAGGAAGTGGGACCAACCAGAAATGTGAGACAATGCTCCTCTTTTCTCACAGCCCTTCTGAAAGACCTGAAATGGACTTTTTGGATGGAAAAACCCCTTGGAGTCCTTCGGCTCCCTGATGCTGACTTTGTTCCAGAGCAGGTCCTGCTTTCCCAGGTGCTGTCCCTGCTCAGAGACAACACATTTCTCTCTCCTCCTTATTTCCTCACCCAGCAGAGCAGAAATGGCAGTTGACAGCCCTTTTTTTTTTTTATAAGATGTTTTCATTATAATTTTAATGGGCTAATTTCTTTCCCTGAATTGCCATAATTCAGATTTAATGAAACATGTCTTATAAAATTAAAAAAAAAATACAATAATAAAGTGGAACGCCCCATTAAGCTGAAGAACAAGGAAATAACATATGTAGAGATCTGATCATTCTGACCCTGCCATCCCAGCGATGCCAGCAGCAGGCAGGCACGTGCTCTACATCCCCACGGGTGGCTGTACTTCCCATCAAGAGAAAACAGATAAGAAAATAACAATAAAGAAATGGATTTGTGAGGGGAGCTCACATGACCAGAGTCCGAGTGCTTTTGGTCATCAGTCATTGCTAGGTAAAGGCAATGACATCTAAATGGTCTTTTCTTCCTGTCTGCTGTGGATCCTGCCCTGAGATCACGTTCCTGTGCTCCAGGAAAACAGAGATCTCCATCTCCAGCTGTGCCAAGAGGGGCTGGTCCTGCTGCCTGCAGTGCTGGATCCTGGGGGCTGCTCAGTGCAGCTGCACATCAGCAGCACGTCCCTGAGGAGTCAGATGACCCCAAAAGGGGTTTTAGACAGATCTTCCTCTTGTTTCTTCTTGACATCCACTAAGAATCGTAAAATAATGGGATTCTAAAGTTTGGAAAAGCCCTCCAGGATCATTGAGTCCATCCTTTGACCAAACACCACCACACTGACTAAACACAGCACTGAGTGCACATTCAGTCATTTCCTGAGCACTTAGAGAATCACATCCCGTGGGTCTGGCCTCCTTAAGACCTATCTACACAGAGAGAGGTGATCTTTAAAGCCTTTGATGATCTCTTCTGAGTCTCTTTACCCAGGAGCTCAGAGTGACACGGGTGAGGAATATTTATGGAATGGCTCCCAGGAGCGTCTGCACCAGCATGGAAAAATCCTGGCACTCCCAGCTGCACTCCTGCTCCCTCCCAGTACAATGTCTTCTTCTGGAGAATTCCTCCCCAAAAATGCTGACCTCCAGCCACGAGCAAAAGCAATCAAGGGATGGAGTTTATTGTGATGCTGAGTCAACAGGCGAGATTAATGCTCCCCTTTCATCTCACCACCCTTCATCTCTGTGTTTCAAATCAGTGTAAAATACTGCTCTGAGGATGCTACCTGTGGAAAAACTATCAAAGAAAAGGAGCTGTTTGCCAGCATCAGCTCAGGGAGAGTCACTCATTCCTCTCCATCCTCTGCAGCTGTCTGGGTGCTCGGGCCAGGGTGGTCTGGAGTTCCAGCCCAGAGCAGGGATGGCCCAGCTGACAGAGATCCAGCTCTGCTCATCCCTTCTGCTTCAAAGGGGATCCCTTTGCTGCTGACAAAACTAAAACATGCAATTGGGAAAATCGTAATGAAAGGAAGAAGGGATATTTTCAAATTTCAACCAAATCAGGCCCTCAGGGGGCAGGAAGTGAACAGAAAGAAAGCTCCTGCTTTTTGTGCAGTTCCTGTCCCTGGAAGCCGAGTTCAGCTGCTTGGGGAAGGGAGGCAGTTGTGAGAGTCTCCAGAGGGTGTCACAGCCACAGGTGTGGGCTGGAACTCCTTTTCTTCATCCACTGGAAAGCTTCCACTGCCCCAGGAGTGCCTGTTATCCATGGAGAGAGGTGCCTTTATGCACAACCACTTCCAACCTGTGGATGCTGGGAAACAATGGGGTTTGACCCTACAGATTTCTGAGACATTGCAACAAGCAAAATCCAAAGAGATTAATTGGAGATTTCTTAAAAAAAAAAATCCAAAGAAGGGAGAAGGAATAATTATCCAAGCTTTAACGAGGTAGTTATTGCTGAGTAATCACATCTTAGCAACTTATTTACAGGAGAGGGAGGTTGTGGAAGTTCACTTTACTTGTCTTAGTTAATTAGGTGCTGTTCCTTGGGATGAGCTAATTGGACATTCAGTGAGATAATGGAATAAATGCCATGTCATAGAAAGAGTTAATTAAAAATAAAGAAACATTCACCCTTCTGGAGGCCCAGAGCTGGAGCTGATGCAATATTTGGGATGCAGTGCTTTTCTGTGGAGAAACACGGCTTGGTACAAGTGTGACTTGGCATAAATGTTTGTGGGAGCACAGCTATTTGGATGGAAATTTTGCCTGGAAGATTTATGAGGTCAGGGAAAGGGAAAGAAGAACGCAGGGCTGTTACCTGGGCTGCAGGATGCTGCTCTTCAAATGCTACTTTAGGAGATGGCAGCACTCCCACTGTAAATTAAGACCTTGAATGGCAAAAATGTTTTCACCTCAGGAGCTGCTGGTTCCTCTGTTCTTCGCAGCCAGGAGAGGGGGAGGTGTGATTTAAACATCACTGCTCTGTGTCCAGGAACAGGTGGGCTGGCCATGCAAGGTTGCAAGGTCGGCAGTATGGTGAGTGCTGACTCTCCTGTTTTGCATTATGAATGCCATGGAAAAGCTGTAGGAAGCTGCTCAGCCAGCCTATGCGGAAGAATGTGATTCCTGGACAAATGAAATAGGACAAAAACTTGTAAATCCACTGAGAAATGAGTGTATGGCTTGTGTCTGATTGGAAGAGAGAGAAATTGCTGATGTATAGACCTCACCATGGGAACTGTAGGAGAGAAATTCGTCATTGGAAAGGTTTTTGTCTTTCTGCTTATTCCTCCTGAGGGCTGAATGGGCTCCAGGAGGGGCAGCAGCAGTGCTGGAGCTGGGCAGGGCTCCCCTGGGAGACACCCAGTGCTTCTGGTGACAATAGGGGCAGAACAGGGCTTGCACCTTGTGGAGAGGAGAGCAAATCTTGCTGGGCACATCTGCTGGCCAAGGAGTTCCTGGGTGACAGCTTTGGCCTCACTATGGAGATGGAGCTGGGTCACTCCTTGGGGCTGGGTCACTCCTTGGGGCTGGGTTATTCCTTGGGGCTGGGTCACTCCTTGGGGCTGGGTCATTCCTTGGGGCTGGGTCATTCCAAGGCAGTTCTCATTTCCTCACGCCAAGAGCCCCTGTTCCCTGCTGGAGCAGGGCTCTCTTGAAGGTGTTTGTTTCCTGGTGCTAAGTGCTCGACTCTGAAGTTATTTTAATGGGCATATTCCTGCATTTCTGGCACCATCTGCTCCTCTCTCTGGTTATTGATGCAAGGAGAGATTAAGACAAAGTCTTTTCCCTCCTTCAGCAGGAAGAGAGTTATTAGTGTTTCAAACACACGCACCGAGTCTGTTCTGCGTGCCCAGCAGCAGCTGGCATTTCCTCTCTGCCTTCCCCTCTGTGAATTGGGGGAGGAAATCTAATTGGTGAGGGGAGATCCAGGGCTGGGAGCTGTGCTGGGAGGTGCTGTTTGCTTCTGTTTCCCCAGGGGTTGTTGGGGTTCCCAGAGCCGAGGCTTCCTGCAGGTTCTGTGGTCAGCAGAGCTGGGGCTGGCTCTGCACGTGCTGTCCTTGCTGGGCGTGTCCTGGGAGCCACACGTGGATGGATGGAGTGGGGAACTCCCCAGGTTCACATCCCCCCTTTGTGGAAAGCAGCTCATGTCCCCTGTGTGATTGTTATTCCATCCCACATGGAGAAGGTCAGGCCCAGCCATGAGAGGGAGGCTGGGACTGAGATCTCAGCCGGGCCAAGGAGTGCCTGGAATCCCAACGAGTGCCAGCAAGGGGGAGATGCCATCAATAAAACATCCTCTGTGACAAATTCAAGGGAGCAACAACAGGTGCCACAAAGAGATTGAATGAGGGAACCATCTCCAAAATCTCACCCTCAGCTTTGGTCCTGAATTTTTTTCCAGCCTACCTGAACAGTCAAAGCGTAGAAAGGTGGGAAGCAAGACTGACTAGAGTTTTAAAAAGCTGCATCAAAATTCACTGCCAGCTCTACTCTGAGTAGGTTTGTTTCTGTTGTGCATATCAAGCCATTCCTTGGCTACATTAAGACCATATGGATAGAATTCCTGACACTGGAATATAGCATGGAATGGGTATGACATGACAGGCAGGTCTGGGAGAGACCTGCACATGTCCTGGGATGGACTGGGACTCTGCAGTGGGGTACATCCCATAATGACCCACATATGGGGGGAATGTCTCCAGCTCTCCAGCTGTTGGGAGAATGTCTCATGGGCAGTTCCCCTCTGTGGGATGCTCTGCAGTCCATGTGGGTCCACATCAACCTGATTCTCTGAGGCAGTGATAGGAAAATCCAAGGAAGATTGTGGGCAAGTTGTCCAGGAAAGAGAGCAGAGTCCTTGGCTGTAGCAGGTTACGGACAGCTACACTTGGATGTTGAGTGACAGTGGACAATGTGGATGGGCTTTCCTGGGGGTTTTGTGCTGTTCTGCACTGGCCACCTCTGTGGTGGAGCTGGTGGCAGCTGTGACAGCAGCCAGCTCAGAAAGTCACTGTGTGCAGGCTGGACAGGCCTCCGAGGTTCAGCAGGGAAGGGAAGTGCCAAGAATCGTTGCAGATGCAGGGCGACACTCGGGATTCAATCTGAAGGACTTTGGGGTAATAGGAAATGCAGGGCTGGCTGGGGCTTGTTTAACATTCGCAGCCTGGTTGGTATTTCCTGGCACACGTGTTTGCTGAAAGGTCACTACACAATCTCACAGCTTCTCCACACGTCTTCTGTGGGCCTGCAGTGAGCAGTGGTGCTCACTCACCTGTGGCAAGCAGAGAAACCATTCATCAGCAGAAGCAGTTAAAACAAAATCTCTGAGCTGCTTGCACTAAACACAGACAGCAGAGGTGGGTTCCAAGCTGCTGCTTCTGGTTTGAAGCTGGATTTTCCTAGAGGGGTCAGCAGGCCATGGAATAAAGATAGCAACATCTCGGTGCTGGGAGTGTGTGTCCAGTGGGGCTCAGTCAGGGAAAAGAGGAGCAAAGAGGGGAAGAGAGGACTGGCAGAGACCTGAGAGAGAAGAGGAGAGGAGAAAGATCCATCTGCTCACACTCCCTGGATGCTGTGGAGAGAAAAGTGGGCACTTTGATTCATGTGCCCAGCTGCTGGTGCCCACTTTGGAGGAGAGACATCACTCTCCTGTCTCTGCTAGCAGGGCCAGCAGTGCTTCTGAGACTCCCAAGGTGACTTGAGGAGGGTAAACATGAAGTCTGTGTTTAGCCTGATAACTCCCATCCACCTGGGAGGAGAGATGGATTGGAGCAAAGGGACAAGAAGATGTCACAGATGGAAATTCCTTCTATTCCTTTATAAACTGGGTCCTGCAGCACAAACAGAGGGTGTTACAGAGCACTGTGAAACAAAAAGGGAGAGAGCTGGAGAGCTCTGAGCCAGTGGTGAGCAGTGAGAGGGCAGTTGGACACTGTGTCCTTGTACTGGATGCCCTGTCCCTGGCAGAGCCAGCTCCCTGTGTGGTGCACATGCAGCCCAACAGCTTGGCCTGGCTGCTGACTGCTCTCCCTGGCCATGCTGCTGGCCTTCCCTACATCCTGTGAGGCCAGATTTCCTTGTTCTGTGGGGTTTTTGGCAGGTATGAGGAGGATCAGTCAGTCTGGGCTGAGCTTCTCTCAGTGAGGTGAGGAACAGGCTCAGCCTGAGCAGAGATCAGCAGAAATCTCAGAGCTGGCTTTGCCATGGTGGAGTAAATCCGCTGCCTCATGGAAAGCAAATGAGCTAAACTCCAGCACTTGCCATGTTCTGTAGAGCTTTGGGGTGTCTGGAGCTCAGTTTTGACCTTTCAAGTCCCATCAAAATTCACCTCGACCCTGCTGGAAACCTCATCCCAACAGCCCCCTCTGAGCCCCCAGCAGCAGGGTCACCCCTGAGCCCCCCAGCAGTGACCTGAGCAGCCCATCCTCACCAGAGTGACCAGAGTGACCAGTGCTACCTGGGCTGGTGTCTGTGGCACCCTCAGCCCATCCTCACCAGTGTGACCAGTGTGACCAGTGCTACCTGGGCTGGTGTCTGTGGCACCCTCAGCCCATCCTCACCAATGTGACCAGTGTGACCAGAGTGGCCAGTGTGACCAGTGCTGCCTGGGCTGGTGTCTGTGGCACCCTCAGCCCATCCTCACCAATGTGACCAGTGTGACCAGAGTGGCCAGTGTGACCAGTGCTACCTGTGCTGGTGGCTGCAGCACCCTCATCCCGCCCTGTCACCCCCTGGCCCTGGACCCTGCTGTGGCACTGAGCTGTGGCTCAGCCCAAGCGAGCTGTGCTTGTTAAAGCACTGCAGGGCAGCAGCAGGGACAAGCTCAGGATGGGATTATTTGGGAGCAGCCGAGCTCTGTAACCTCTGGGTGTCTGCTGTGAGTCGGGCAGAGCTGAGCTGAGGCTGCCACAGCAGGACCCAAGTGTGAGAGTTATTCCTCCCCAATAATCGTCAGTGTGATTTCCTCTGCCTGACAAGGTGCTCGGGAGCTCTGGGGGAGGCTGTTCCTGAGATGCCTCCCTGGTTCCTACGGCTGCAGACAGCACAGATCTGCCAAAATCGGTGTCAGGAACTGCTCAGCTCCGTGCTGCCCGTGGGGCTGGGCACTGCTCCGAGGAGCTGAGCCATCCCTAATTCCTCTCTGTCTAAAAGGGGCATCACTGCTCGCTTGTCTCTGGCAGCTCAGAGTGAGTTTTTTGTTCAAAACTTCCTCCAAGTGAAGATTACAAACACCACATAATGAAGAGCATGAGGGGAAAAGCACCACAGAGATTTTTTTCCCCTTGATTTTGACCTAGCAGCCTCCCAGTTTTGAAATGTTATCAAAACAATGAAATTTGAGAAAAATTACATCAGATGAAGACTTTTTGAATCCATGCTGATTTCCCCAAATTATTCTTTTCAAAATGAGGTAGAAAAGAAACATCAGGAAAAAGAAATCAAAGCCTCTGATATTTGAGAAGTGAAAACATTTCCTTTCATCAGTTTGGAACAACTTATTTAAAAGCCTGCTAGATTCCCATTAAAAAAACCACACTTCGATCTTGAAATACATCACTGAAAAATAATAATTCATTTAATTCTGGGTCAAAGAAATGTCTCAGAAAACGCAAAGTGGTTTAATTTTATTAGGGGAAAAATCTTAGTCCAGCTCCACGGGTTTGCCTCTGGAATCACCTTTTTTTCCTCAGCTTGGAGCATCCTTGGCTCGTGCCGTGCCAGTGAGGTGACACAGCCCCGGGTGAGGGAGCTGAAATGGGAGGTTTGATTTACGGAAACAGCTTCAAATCAATTGTTCTGCTCCTCAGCTAATTCCTGATTGCGGTGGCGCTGGGCTCAGGAAAGCCCGGAATCCGTGATGAGTTCCAGTAATCACATTGCAGCTGGCAGTGGCACCCACAGTGACACCAGACACCAAATATCAGCTCCCATTTAATGTTCCCAGAGCCTGGAACGTCTCGTTGGTGGCCAAAAACACATCCCCTGCCCCCGGGCATGCAGAGCCAGATCCGTTTCCGCGGCACTTAGGAAGAAAAGATCAATTTCCAAGGGATGCTGTATCCTGGGAAGCAGCCAAGAGGCTTCTTCTAACTGTGATTGTGCTTGACACTCATAATGAAACAAAATTCAGATCACTGCAATAACTTTCCAAACTGTGAGTCTTCAAAAAAAAAAAAAGAAAAAGGAAAAAGAAAAAAAAAAGCGTAGCATATCCCACAAGGCCCTACAAATTCAATCTGCATAAGCTCCAAAATAAGTGTATTTTCTACCTTAAACTAATACTTGGCAGCAACTTCCAATTGGCTCATTTAATTAAGTTGGTGTGCAGATCCCATTTTAATGTATTTAGTGCCACTAAAATGACAGGCATACTGATCAAGGGGATTGTATTTTATTATTTTTATGTTTTCTTTTCAATTTAGGCTCAGATTTCTTCTCCTCTTTGCAGTGTTTGCTCCTCCAAGTGCATGTCTTCAGGATGTGACACAGCAGAACAACCAAAAGAGGAGAGAAGGGAGCAGGGCATGAAATGAGGGAGTGAAATTAATGCAAATTAATTAGGGCACAAGGATGTGCTGGATCAAGGAGGAGTGACATGGGATGACACCTCCTTAATCTCAGAATCGCGGAATCACAGGAGGGGCTGGGATGGAAGGGAATTTGAATCCCATCTCGTTCCAACCCTTTTCCATGGGGGATCCCCTTTCCAGTAGCCTCTTGTCCCTCTGTTGTAGCCAGAAGCTGATGCCTTGGAATGGCTACCTGAAACAGAGGCTAGACAAGACTGAGAGAATAAAAGTGGGTATTTATTAAAGGCCTTCAATAGGAACACCTTGGGTAGTCAAAAGCCTCTAAGAGGGGCTACACCCAAGATAGAGGATGGTTTTTTCACACAATTATCAGTTTGGTCCATTTACATATCAGGGGTTAATCCTCCAATTACAGCTTCAGGTAATGAAGTCATTTACTCCACGTTTCCCCCCTCCAATTCACTGCTGTTCATATTTTTCAGGGCCTGAGACAGGCAGGTATCCTTCAGTTTCAGGCCTAGAGAGGAATTGTTTTGTCTGAATAAAATGGGAAAACAGCAGCTGATAGGCTGTGGAGTTTTAGAGTTAGACAATAAAGCAGTACAGGATCTCAAAAATAGAAAAGCTAAATCCTAAGGCATCACAGGGACACTTTCCACTGTCCCAGGTTGTTCCAAACCCTGTCCAGCCTGGCCTCGGACACCTCCAGGGATGGGGCAGCCACAGCTTCTCCATGTGCCAGGGCCTCCCCATGAACCTCCTCTTGTGCCCAGCAAGAAATACGAGGATTTGGTGGCTTCTTGCACAGTTTTGAGAGTATTTGTGAAAAGTGAGACAGTTCCCCAAGGCTGGGAGCAGGCAGAAGGTTTTTCCCAGAGGAAAGGAGGGATTTCAGTCCACTTTGTGTGCACGTGGCTCTGCCTGGCACACCCCATGTGCACGAATTTTTAGAACCTATTTGTTTTCAGGCAAATTTGAGAAAGGGCTGAAGGGCTCAGAGATGTGAAATTCCCACGTGTTTGGTGCAAATGGGCAGCAGAGAAAGGAAAAGGTTGAGGAAAGGGACTGTTTGGAGTGAAGCCCCCTAGTTAGACCCTGGGAGATCTGCACAGAGGAGCCACGTGAACCCAGGCTCATTGCTTATCCTGCCTCTCAAGTGATTTTTCTGTGTCTCTGCCTTTCCTGAGGCTCCTCCAGCCTTCCCAGCTGCCCTGAGCAGTCCCACATGGTGGGTTGGGCAGTGCTGGGTGCTGACAGAACAAGGAACAGCCAAAAGGCAAAGCTGTCTCTGGGCAGACAGGGAAGAAGGGGCTGGGCTGGGCAGATTTAGAGCTCAGGCACTGCTTAAATCCTCAGCACTGGGCTGTTGGGAGAAATCACCTGATTGACCATGCAGCCACGGGCTCTGTGTGCTCCGAGGGCATGGAAGGGGAGAGGGATTGCACAGAGTGCGCCTGAGATGGCTGAGATGGTCCTGCTGTAACCCGTCCTGCAGAGCTCCTCCCTGGCAGTGCTTAAAAGGGGGTTGTGAGTAATTGCAGTTGTCAGTAACTGGGGAGAGAATTCCATGGCAGCCTCTGGGATCTGCTGATGGAGCTTCTCCCGGCTCCAGCAACCCTGGTCTGATCTCACGAATATTTTTAAAAAATGGGTCCTATCTGAGGGGAGGAATAGATGTGTTGTGTTACCAGTTCTTTTTCTCATACTCTGTGTTGGAGCATCTTTTGATTTTCCTGTGATTACCCAAACCAATTTTCAGTTATTTTCCCCTACCTGTGGTCCATTTGCTTCAATCCTCTGTCCTTACACAGAGGAGATTTTTTTCCCTTTCTTTGCTTTAAGCCTTGAAGTTAATTCCTCCCTCTCTCTCCCTGTGAGGATTTTCTCCATGAAGCTTTTGTGGACGTGACAATTTCATCTTTTCCAAGCACCACTTTGACATCACCTGAACCACAAAACTCTCAGCTGCCCTTGCCAGTCCCGCTCTCCCTCAAATCCTGCCCAAGGTAGGAATTACCCATGGCCCAGAAAACCACAAAGACTTAGGATTGGCCTCAAATCATGTCTGGGCTTGATGGATCCTTCCCTAAACCTCCGAAAACTCGCGGTGCTCACGGCTGGCAGAACAGAAGGGATCTCACCGTTTGTATTCTGCTTTCATTTGCAAGTGGCTTATAAAAGATTAATAAATGATTAATAGGCATTAGAGACACGAGGAGCATAATTTAGCAGGTGATTATAAGCATGTCAGGAGAAGGTATTACAGAATATTATGAGCAACCTATTGACTGTTTGGGCTTTCCAGTAATCTGTAAGCATTGATTAGCCGTTCATTAAAACACCAATTAATAATTTCCAAACGTTCTATCACTTGTTTTTGTGAACACTTGACAGAAAATGCAACCAGGAATGGTATGTGTGAAAATGGTGCTTTTTTCCACAGTCAGCCCTAGGAAATTCTAGACCCAGAAGTGCCAAAATTCAGCCCTGGTCCTGCCAGGAGAGCCCTCCCTGTTGCCCAGGACAGCAGGAATTTACACCAGGGCAGAGTCAGGATCCCCATGGAGCTGCTGCTGGTTCCACCTGACAGCAGGAGGTGACTCTCAGTCTGGTTTGCACTTTCCAGATCATTTTTATATTGAGAATAAACAAGTGAGAAAGATTTTTTTCCCCCTTATGATTCTAATCTTGTCCAGCTCTTGAGCTGTGAGGCGAGTCAGTGTTACCTGTGAACCCTCAGAGACAGAGGAAACATTTTCCAGGAGCAGCTGCCTCATCCCTGTCCCGTCTTAGTGTCAGGTTTGTCCAGTGGGGTTATTTGAGAGCAGTCAGGAGCTGCTTTTAATGAATCCCCCTGACTCACATGTTGTTGTTTTTTTTTTTAAACAGTGCATTTTAAAATTTAAAAACTGGATTTGGTCATTTGAGATGCTTTTTTTTTCTTCTCTTGGTCTGAGTTTGCATTTCTTTTCTAAAAAGAAGGAAACACAAACCCAGAAATGAGTGGTTTGTTTGCTGTCCCTGAGGGAAAAAAATCAGAAACACGCAGGATTTGAGTGACAGTCTCTCTCTGATGCTGTCACAGCCCTCGTGTGGGGTCTGTCCCCCCTGGACCCGCTCTCACCCCGGTCCCTGTTTTCCATTCTGCCTTCTGGTTGAGGCAGTGCTCCTCTCAAACTGCTGAGACCTCGTGGGCTGCCTGCCCTCCCCTCAGGGTCTGAACCCTCCCCCTGGAGCACACTGGGAGCACTAACACTGTTCCCATCCCGGACAGCTCGGTCTGGGCTGACAGGCAAGGGGACACAGGGGACACACACCCTGCATGGGACACAGCCACCCCAGGGTCTGCTTCCCGGGATAAGCCTGCTCTGCTTCGGCACTGGCAGTGGTTTCCAGGAGCTGCAGCAGCAGAGATTTTTAAGGAGGGATGTGAAGGGGGCTTCACAGATTTGTGCACAGGATTAGCACAAGAGAAACTTTTCTCCCCTGGCCCCTGACTGAAGGGAACCTGGCAGCCACCTGCTCCCCTCCCAGCCTGCATTTTGAGTGCTTTTCTCTGTTTGGGATTGCGTGGGCCAATTACCAGCTCCATCCCCAAGGAATGCTGCCCCTTTACAGTTCTCACTTAATCGATTTGGATGAAATCTCCCTGAAAATCCTGTCTCTTTCCGTGCTCTTTTTTTCCCCCCTTAATGCAGCCTGCTCTAATACCTCACCAATCCTCCTTCAGATCCCTGCATAGCCCATTAGTGTGTTTGTACTGTAAGATTTCCTTCCTTTCCCAGGATGCAGGAGAAATAATTTCATGGTGTTTTTCCATCTCTGAATATTGACAGAGATGCTGCTGAAAGGGGCTCTCTGTTCCTGCTTGTACCTCTTCACACTTGAGCTCACACTCTTGTTATTCAGCACTTAACAGCTCCCCCCCTTCCCAGGATGGGTGCTAATTGGCTAAAATTAGGCGCAGAGAAATGAAATATCCTTCACACCCCATATTCATGCCCCCATCCCAACTTCTCAACCTGCTGGTGTTCCAATTAATCCAGTTCAGTGCTCTAAATGGCTCCACATCACTCCTGACCCCCTCTGCAGGTTTCCAGGCTCCCAGAGAGACACTTTAGCAGATCCCTGTCGGTTTTTTAATTCAATATTTGCTAAATGCTGCCACTTCTTGCAGGTCTTGGGGTGAAGTGGTTTGGTCCTTGTTCCTCTGTTCTGGATGCTCCTGTTCAGGGCTGGGTTAATAACTCTTCTTGGAGGTCAACCCCCATCCTTCTGCTGTCTCTAGGACATTCCCTGTCAGGAAACCTGGTCTGAAGCACAATCCAAATTTGAAGCCTCTCCTGTAATTTCCTGGCTGTTCTTACCGGGTCCTGCAGGTGCTTCAGAGGCATCCAGAGATGTGGCTGGAGCTGAGCTGCTGGTCTGGTCTGGCCTGTGTGGCTGGAAAAGCTCCAGGGGAATATCACAAGAATAAAAATCTTCCTGGGTCTTGGTTCTGCAAACCTGGTGGGGATTGTGGGGTTTGTTGCCACCCCTTTGGCTCATACCTGATGTCCCTTTGCAGCCCTTGTCCAGCTTTCACTGTGAGCCTCTCCAGGATGTTTTTGCAGGTGAACTCTTGCTGGGTGAGCTCTGCAGCTCAGTTTGTCCCTCTCCCCCAGAAGGGCTGTAAGGAAATAATCTGTGTGCCAAATGTGATCATGGGGGAAGGCAGTGTTAGCTGCACTAAGGGATCTTTACTGAGGGCAGCAAAGAACCAGAACCAAAGACAATTTCTTGTCCTGACCCAGATTCCTCTGGGAATCACGTGCACACCCCATAGATTTTCCGTTCCCAACATTAAAGAGGCTAAAGAGCAGTGAGGATATGTCCACTGCAGAGGATCAGCCATGGATCAGCCATGCCCTGTGTTTAGAGTCAGGCTGGAGAGAAACCACCGAGCATCCTTCACAGTTCTGTGCTGTCCCTGTGCCAGCAGAACTCTTCTGAGAGATGGGAATCTTCCTCTGGTGCCCAAATATAACAGGGGGGGTATGTGGGAGTGTGCCCCAATTCTCTGCACAGCCCAACTCGCCTCAGGCTCAGCTGAAAGCAGATTTCACCTTTTTCCATCCATATTCCAAGTGGTCCATCCGGCAGGGAGGCCCATTCCTCACGCAGATGCTGGCACTGTCAGCCGTGCCACCGAGTGCTCCCTCTCTCATATTTCACTCCTTTTGTTCACCTGGGCTGCACTGGGAAGAGTTGCTCTCTAAGCCATGCTGCTGGGAAACCTTTTTTTGCCTCTCTTGTGCAGTCAATAATCTACTGAAATCAGAACTATCAATTTGCCTTGTTCCTATCAGTCTAACTCTGGGCTGTTATTGAATCTCTCTGTCGAGCTCGCTGCTGGCTTTGATGTTTGTTGCCGTAGCATCTGACTGTCACACAAATATATATGGAGGACGTGGTCTCCTTGGCTTGGGAGATTTATGTCTCTCTGTTGGGCTGGTCAGTAGAGGAGGGGAAAAAAAAAGACAGCAGCAAGGAGAGAGACAGATGGTGTGAGATCCAGAGAAACTGAAAAGGCAGCTCGAGGATTGATAGGGGAGGGAAGGAGGAGGAGTGAGGGAGGGAAGCAGCTGGAGAAAAGCCTCTCAGGAGTGATGGGGTTGGAGAGGCAGAAGGGCTGATGGAACACCCTGCTTAGGAACTGCAGAGCTGGACACGGCATGGTGGTGAGGAGGGCCCTGCCCTACCCTGATGAGCTCTTTTAGAGGAAGGAGGAAAAAAGGAATTTCAGCCGCCATCAGACATGTCTGAGGGGCCGCTAATGAGATCACATGGGGTCAGAGAAAGTGTGAGCGGTTTAAGGCAGCAGCTCCTTCCTGGGAAGCTGTTTAATCAAAAATATTGTATCTTGTCAGGAGCCAATGAAGCAGAGTTAAAATAGGCCCGTTATTATGTAAATCCCTTGCCAGCCTGCTGGGACAAGACAGGCCTGAGCTGGGCCAGGCCGCGGCTGCCGCTGTGCTCGCTGACAAACACGAGGTGCTGCCATCACCCTGTCCCCAGAGCAGCCCCTCGCTGCTCCTCGGCCTCATCCTCATCCTCATCCTCACCCTCCCCACAGCACTGACCCCTCACCAGGGCACCTCCAGCCCCTTGGCAGGCAGGCCCTGAAGGGCCTTTTTTGTCTCCCTCAAAGCCGGCCCTGCTTGGCCGTGTGGGATCTCTGAGGGAAGGGTGCCCTCCCAGCCCCGTTGTTGTCAGCTAAGCCAGCTCCTGCCATCCGAGGGGGATTTGTCCTGCCGTGCTATCAGCAGCCCTGTTCTGCAGGCAGGCCTTGAACCCACAGGTTTATATCCCACAGGAGAAGCTCAGCCTCTGGATTATTGCAAGTCCCTCACCTCTCAGCATCTTTTGCGTCTGACATGCTCTTACACTTCTTTTCTTCCTTGATTTGGGGAAAATACTCAGAAATAGGTTTCCTTTCCCTTTCCAAATCACTGAAGACTTGTTAGGTAATCTGTGGGTCAGGAGTTTTTTTAGGTTTAAGCTTTTTTAAGTCTATCACTTCTCAGGCCTTGCCGTCCTATGGAAAAGCAGTACAAACGCAATTAGGGGCCACATCTCAGCCTTTGTCACCTGTGCCAAGTCCCCGTGCTTGGCTGAGCTGCTGAGATAAGGTGTTGGCAGCTCAGGTGGTGAGATTCAGCCTCTAAGAAATCTCAGCATAGAGCATTCACAGCAGGGATGAGAGACAGCAGCATGAGAAGGATGGAAATGACAGGGAAACCCAGGCAGCCCGAGCTGCAGTGCTTTTTATCCAATTCCAGGTTCCAAAACTATTCTAACAGCAGAATTTCCAGACCATTCCTCATCCTTTTACAGCTCCTATGAAAGACAGAGCTCCAGTCCTGGTGGCTTTTATCAGACCAGTTTGGGGAGAGGGTACCAAAAGTTTCTCAGCAGACTCCAAGTGCCTTCTAAAAAAAATTCACATCTGGATCTTATCCAGCTGAAATCCCACTAATCCAAGCAGGAGTTTCACATCAGGTGTGATGGTTCCTGGCCCGAGTCTGCTCCCATGCAGAGCAGAGGGTGGATTTTGCCTCTGCCAGCAAGAAAGAGGTTAACCCAGGCAGCAGGTTCTGAGCAGCTGGGAAGGATCAAGGAAAAGCACTTTAGTAGAGGGCAGTTAGAGAAGGAAGTTGAGGAGCCTTTTTTTTTTTTTTTCCAAAGGATATAGCTTTGGGAAGTTTAGGAAATTAGGCAGGACAGGTTTCCAGAAACAAATTCTCAGCAGGGAGCAAACTGAACTAGTTTCTGAGGCAGTGCCAATGCCAGAGTGAACAGAGGAGCTAAACTTGCATACAAATTCTGTGCGTGCCTTTCATTCCCTATCCGTGTCTCTCCCCCTGCCTGCCAATCGTGCTCCCAGTTAATAACTTGATCTGTGAGATGAGTGGTAGGAGGGAGGGAGCAGGGCACCGAGCTGGCAGAAAAGATCTCCATCATCTTCAACAGAGCCTTGGAGAACTCACGAGGCAGAAGATGATCAGAAGGGATCTGGGGATTAGAGAGGAGAAAAGCTGAGCTGTGCTGTGGCTGCAGAGACAGGCTGAGGACATTGCAGGCACGGGGTCATGCTCCCTCCCTCTGGGACACAGCTGGGACACTGCACCCAGCCCTGCACACCCCCTCAGGAGAGGGGCACTGACAGACTGGGGAAGTTCAACAACGTTATTGGAGCTACAGGGAGTTCTAAGGGTCTGATTAACAAGGAGAGATTCAAACATCTAATTATGTACAGCTTGGCAAAGTAACAACTACGAGGGACAGGATAAATGTCTGCATATTGAGAGAGGATAAATACCACAGATGGGTAATATTAATGTGCAGTGACTCAAGGGAAAGTCTTAATAAGAGGAGAAGTCTCTGTGGTTATCAGAAAATATTCTTACATCTGGTGCATTAGGCAGCAGTGTAGTTTACTATGGAGAGGGGTGAAATCAGCTGGGAATTGTAGATCTGGGGAAGCTGCAGCAGTGCAAAATATAATGAAGGAAACCATCCTGGGGTGGGCTGCAGGAGAACAAGGGCTGTGCATGTTCTCCTCCATTAATGTGTCAGTATGAATCTTCTGCTACTTAGGTTCAATTTCAGTAACATATCTGTGTGACAGGAGACTTGGCTTCGTGTCAGATTTCCACTGGATGTCAAACAATTCCATGGATTTATGCCAGTCAAGTATTTGTTCCTGTTCCTTCAACTTTCCCTCCAGCCCTGACTGAGTCTATCATTAAAATCACTCTGTGCTCTCCCAAGCTGGGAAGTTCAATGGAAGCCCAAACCTTGATGCAGTGACATAGTTTAATGAATCCCAGGGCTGGAAATAGCTCAGGCTGCTCTCCAAAGGTCTGGGCTCCCAAGGGATGGAAAAACCTTCAAAGGTGACTCGTCCTGGGGGCCCCTGGCCCAGCCACACATAATTGCAGCCACTTTGAGAGCGTGGCCAGAGCATTGTCAGGTGGGGCCATCAGAAGGGCCAGGCCCTCTCTGTGCTGAGCCCTGTGATCCTTTAACAGCCTCTGTTATTGCCATAAAAATCTCTGGGATATTTCAGCCCCTGCTGCAGCACGTGGTGCCCTTAAAGGCAGGAGCCTCAGTGCTGGCTAAGATGGCATCTGTCACACTTAGAAAGAGAAAGAATTAAATAATAAAAATCAAAAATTAAGAAAAATAAATAGAATAAAATAATAAAATAATAAAGGGGCAGCCCTGTAGTGGCTTTCCAGCTCCCTCAAAGACAGTTTGGCAGCTGTGTGGAAAGCAGCCATGTGAGAGGCACGCGCTCCACGGAGTGGAGCAGGGCTGCACACCAGAATTAGCACCAGCTGCTACCAAAGGCTCTGAACTCCAGGCTTTTATCTGCTTTGCATGGGAATTGGCAGCAGTGAATTCAGGTTTCCAGCCCTCAGCTGCAGTGTGAGGAGGCTGTGGCACGTTTTAAATTAATGGAGGGGTGGGGGGGGGGATCAAATTAGGGCTTTATCAGCATAAAAGAACTTGAAATACAAAGTTAAACTCAGAGACTAAGGAGCTGAATCTAATTCATCAAATATCCCCACTGCTCACAGTCCCTAATGAAAACATGTGTAACAAGCCTGCAGGGTTAATTTTACAGGGGGAAAAATTCCAATAAAGCTCCATGAGATTTTCACGTTAAATTAATGTAACGGATGCTTAAAAGCCTTTCTAATTAGGCATTGTTATTAACAGGAATGTCGGGTGAATGAAATCAACCCTTGAGCTGACATTTCACTCCTGTGAACTTCCAAGTTGGTGTTTAATCCCTCGCACGTGGCAGCTGCATTACAACAGGGTTGTGGCTTTTCCAAACGTGCTCCTGAGCCACTCCAGTGTTTCCTGAGTGAGGGTTTTGCCAAGCCAACCCTCCCTGCCACGAAGCATTCGCTGCTCTGTCAACCTGTTGGGAGGAAAACGATGTAAATAAAGCAACTGAGAGAAAAAGGGGGGGTGAAAAAAAAGCCAGGGAGAGAAGTGGTGACTTTGGGAGCTGAGATGAGCAGCTGTGTGATTTTTTTTCTGGAGACGTGTCCTCGAGGGACTGCCACAAGACGTCAGCTGTGCTGCCTTGTGGTGGGTGGAATCTGTCTGGCTTCAGCTGGATGTGTGTTCCAGAGGAAGCAGGATCGCAGCTAAACGCGGATCAGCGCACTTCCATGGGAGCTGGGGCTTCTCCTGGAGCAGCACTCACCCCCACGGGTGTCACAGGGATGCACAGGCAAAACTGCCACCCTCCTGTGCCACTGCAGCTGCTGGAATGATGAATGTGGCAGCCACAAATCTTACAGGCGTGGGAAGTCCTGTTTGTATCCATGCAGGGTCCAGAGACCTCCCGGCACTGCAGGCAAAGAGCCGAGTTAGATTGGAAAGGATTAGGATCAAGGGGAGAAGGGCACTTTCATTTCATTAGGAAGGGAAGCTGTGGCAAACAGCTCACCTTAAATCCTTCCTCTCTCCTGGTGTTGCCGGTGAAACCAGGAGTCTGCTCAGGCTCTGCCAGTCCCTGACCTCCTGTCTGGTTCACCAGGTCATTCCTGGTGAGATGTCCTGAGACATCTCAGGTCTCTGGATGTGCAGTCAGGGAGAACTGGAGGTGTCTTCAGGTCCGTGGGACACCTGCTCCACACATCCCTGCTTGCTCAGCCACGCACAAAGCTCACACAGACCCCTCACAGCCAATTAAAGCAGCAGATGAGGATTCCTGAACAGGTTTTTGTCCTTCCTCCCCAGCTCTGCACACACAGCTGTGAGAGATCCCAGCAGGTTCCCATTCCTCTGTCTCAGCTGCAGCCACATTGTGCTTGAGCCTCTCCTCCAGCTCTCCCCACACAGGACCTGGTGCAGGTGATGTTTTACTCAGCTCTCTTTGGTCTTGGGAATCTCAGACTGGCCACAGGAATCTTCAGGATTTCACTGCCTTTTCCACCTTCCCATTTTTGCAGGCTGCCCACATTGGTCAGCTTCTTCTTGTCCCTCTTCATTACTGTTTCACCACCACCAGAGCCATCCCAATATTTTTGTTCCAGCTCACTTTTGGCCCTTACCCTTTGGAGATGTGTTTCTACATCTCCCATCTGCACTACCACCCACCCCCCCAGTACTTGTTTGCAGCTAAAAATTTTCTGAGGAAAAAAATAACAGTTGTTTCTGTTCAGTGTTTGAGCCTTAATTTCTCTCCTCATCAGAATCCTTTTAATTAATGCCTATAGGAATTTAATCTCTCTGCCTTGCTTGATACCTGTGGCTGTCAGGTGCTGAAAGAAGTGTTCAGAATCTTATCGGTGCACAAACATGCATTTCAGCTGGTCTTTGCTCCTGTGTTTGCCTAATGGCTTCTTTCAAGATTTCAGCCCTTATTTCTTATCTCCTTCCATAGCCAGTTCATTGGCAAATTAAGGAATGCTCGGACAGGCCACTTCCATTTCCTTTGGCTTCAGTTATGGATAAATTAAGCTGAGCAAAGAACACATCCTGCTTCTGGAACCTCTTCCCTCTTATTCCCAGGGGAGCTGCTTGTCCATGGGTCAGCTCTCACACCAAGCTGTGGGATTTCTGCTGTTTGTCTGCAAATTCCTGCAAGAATGTCTGCATCCTCCCAGGATGCTGGTGCCCATCAGCAGGAGCAGAGCTGGGCTGGGAGGATTCTGTGTGGTTTCACGGGAGCTGGGAGAGGAGAATGCATGGACATGAATTACTGGTTTGTTCCTGGACAAAGCTGGAGCACACTGGCAGGGAGAGGAGGGAGGCACAAAAGCCTAATGAATTTTCCAGAGGAAGGAGGCAGATAAATCTGCCCTCATGGAGGAGTCTGACGGGAAAACTCTGCATCACTTGTTTCTCTCTCATTGTGTCTCCCTCTCCCATCCCCCTTTTCCTGCCCTGAGCACACCTCAGGCTCCTTTTGCACCTTCTCCCAGCCCCTTCCAGCCTGCTGATCCCATCATACCACTTTTTTTGCCCTCTGCCAGTCTCCTTTCAGCTCTTCTCCAGGGAATTGCTGAGCCTGAAAGTGGAGCATGGAAGTGCCAGTGCTGGATGATTTGGCATTGCTCAGGATTCTAGCACACTGTGTGGCTTTAGAACAGCATCCCAGTCCATGTGCACTCCTCCCACAGGGAGCCAGCTGGGATCCAGGGATCTCTGAGCTGGTTGTGGCTTATCCTGGGGCTCCTGGTGGGCTGGCTAAGGGGAATGTAAATGAATGTTGCAGCTCTCTCTGCAGGTACACACTGATTTACACCAGCTGACGATGTGGCCTGTGACTCCCACATCTTCACTGAGCCATTAGCACTGGAAAAGGCCTATTAATTTGGATATACTCCCCCTGGGGCACAAAGGCAGAAGAATTCCCTGCCTGGTCCTGTCTACTTATTTTTCTCATTTCATTTTTTGATGAGGTCTGCATGAGGAAACTCTCCTCAGAGGCAGCTGCCTGCTTGCTATGCACGGGGTATTGCATTGCTCGCAATCCGATTGCTTTCCTCACTGAAGGGCTCACACCTAATAAAGTTCATGGCCATTCTTAAACACAGCTTTGGAATAAGATACTGCTCTGTGCTGGGTCTAAAGGAAATTCAAGGCAAACATTTTACAGATCATCAACACTGAAAATCTCCCCCGAGTAAGAAAGAGTATTAGTTCCCCAAGTGGCCTCCTGCTCATGGCTAACCATGGGTACACTGTTAAATCTCTTTCTGACAGAGGCTTCCAGCTGGAGAGATGAGAAGATTTCTCCTCCCAGCTTCACAGGGATGTCAGGAGAGCAAAAAATGGGGGCATTCAGACGCATCCAACAAGGGGCACAGCCCAAGTGTGCTGGACTTGGGCTGTGCTGCCACTGGTGGTGCTGGCACTGCTGCCAGTGGTGCTGCTCACAACTGCTGCACCTTGTGTGCAGGTGAGAAGCTAAGAGAGAGGGGAAGTGGCTCCTGTGAGATCAACCAGAGATCCAAACATAACAGGGAAGAGGCTGAGCCCTACATGCCCCCTCAGGATCAGCAGAGTCTGTTCCAGCCAGGCTGCTCCTTCTCGTGGGAGTTCTGACCCGTGGCAAAGGGGCACCTGGTATTGTATTTTTAGACCAGAGGAACTTGCAAGCAGAGGGGACAGACAATAAGTGACCTCAGCTTTCATTCACTTGCAGCTTGATGCTCTTATTCCCAATGCAAAGGTTTGTGTGCTGCAAAGCAGATCTAATAAAAACTCGCCCTGCTTTATCCAGAGAGGCTCTCAGCCCCGGCTGCTACCTGTGCTACAGAGAAAAGGGAGTCCATTAGCATGAGGAGCAGCACACAGGCTGCCAGCTAACCCCTGCAGCAGGTCAGGAGTGCAACTGAGTCCATTTCCTGAGGCTTTGATCTGCTTTTGGAGTCCTTGGGTTTGCTTAGAACCGGGGTGTGATGTTGCAGTGCCCTGCAAGGACTGAGAGAGCAGCCTGAGCAGGGGTTCTGCCTTTCCTGGTGGTTTGGACAATACCTGCACATCTGCATGCTTTGAGAGGCTCAGCTTGTGACAATGTCCCTCACAAGGGCCACGTTTTTCTTTTAGGCTTTGCTGAGCAAGTCGAGAGAGACACAGATCCAAGGGAAACCTCAGCCTGGCAAGGCTCAGGATGAAACTCAGGGCTGTCTCACTGCACTCCATGTTTTCCAGGGGACCTTTTCAATCTGTCTATTTCTTTCAAAATGATTTTGACAAATTGGAGAAATGGTTTGAAAGAAATTAGATGCAATTTAATGGAGATAAGTACAGGATTTTCCATCTAGGCGGGCATAATGAACTGTTCTCATGCAGGATGCAGAAAGGCAATCCTGCAGGAAAGTCTGGGGCTCTTTTGTTGATCAGGGAGTGGATGAGAGATGCCAAGCTGCTGTGAAAAATGACAAACAGGAGAGTGTAGATAGAAGTAGCCCCAGCAGGACATATAAAATGGGATTCCTGCTTTGCCCAGTGCTATGGAGAGCTCCACTGGGTGCTGGATCCAGTTTTGGGCACAACTCATCCAGAAAGTTGCAAAGCACTGCAAGAGAGTCCAGAGCAAGGAGGACTGGCTGAAGATTGGCAGGCATGGGCTGAAAAGGAAAATTGAGTAAACTGGGATGGTTTAGTCCAAAGAAGGGGAATTCAAGCAAGACTGGAATAGTTCTGAAATATGAAAAAGGCTGATGCAAACAGAATGGGAATAATCACTTTTCCATGTCCATGGAGCAGTCAGCTAGCACTGGACAACTGCAGTTCCAATTCTGCAGTTCCTCCTAACACTTAGAGGAGCCTTCCCAAAGGAAAAGAAAGCAAAATGTTGGACAGGAAGTGTCAGAAGGGGCAGGGCCTGCATTGGAGCTGCAAGAGTGGCCTAGAGAGACAGCAGCTGAAAATGGTCCAGCCCCAGCCGCTCTGTGTAGGGACAACAGGGGGCTGGGTGACTTCCTGAGGTCCCTCCAGCCCTGGGGTCCAGAAACCTCAAACTGTGACCTCACAGCTCAGTGGCATCACTTTGGACTTGCTCAGCAGTTTTGCCACTGGGTCAGGTTGTAAAGACACCACCACCGCTTTGGAGCTCTGCTGCTCCTCCTTGACCTCCCTGCCCATCCTGTGAGAGTCTTCTTCATGCCCACAAAATGTCCAGGCCAAGAAAGCACTGCCATAAATAACAGCAGCTGTTCTGGCTCCATTTCCCCATCACTGGTGGTGCCAGCCCCGTTAGAAATCCTTGGTGCAAATCAGCACCGGCGAGAGGCTTCCTCCAATCTCAGGTGGCAGCAACCCCAGGGCTACTCCCTGTGGCCATCAGCTTTTGTTCTGCATCGTGTGAGGGTGATTTTCTGAGCCATGTGTGCCATGTTCCTGCAAGGCCTTGCAAGAGTGGTGTGAATTTAATCTCTGTATTAACCCACAGTGAATAACCCAGAGCAGCCCTTGAAGGAACGGTGCTGGAGAACGTTGCTCCATCTGCTCCAAGCACAACCTTCCTGCATCTTCCTCGGAAATGCCTGCTTCCTCCTGTTTAACAGAACAAGTAATTAACGATGTTAATTTTAATCTCATTTGCTAATGAAGGCAGCCTAATTGCACAATAATTGGCAGCAGCCTTAGCAGAAAACAGAAAATAAACCCTGCATATGTAATTCACTTTAACTTCTTTCTAATTGCCTCTCCGATGGTTTTCCATCATCAGCTGTGTCTTCGGGGGATTTTGGTAATAAAATTAAGTATGGGACACAGGATATGGTGCCACTGAGAGGAAGGAGCTGGAGTGACAGGCCAGTACCTGCTTTTCCCCAGCTGGGAATTCTAGATTTGGGTTTCTAGATGTGCCATAGAGCCAAGTTAGGGCTGGATTCAATCACTGGGACTCCACGGACATTGCCTAGAGGATCTCTTGGGCTCCTCCTCCTTGTCCCAGCTGCCTGTTCTCCTGCACACCTTCCCAAGGCTCCAAACAGCAGCTTTCCAAGGAGATTTGTTCTGCTGAAGTGTTCTTCTGTCTAGTGTGCTCTTCTCAAGTCCATTTGGTCTGCACATCTCAAGTCCTTCACTGATCATTCCTCAACACATCCAAGAATGGATCTGGATTTTTTACAAAAAGGGGAACTCAGGCCCAAAGGGGATCAGCAGTTTCTCCTGGAGTGCCCAGGGCTAGAAAGGCTGGCACAAGCAGGAGATGGGTGGCAAGTCCTGCTGTTTCTTCAGTTTTTAGCAATTCTGGGAGGTGCCCCTGACAGTTAAGTGCCTTTTTTTAATGCTCCCTTTGGACTGGCTCCATGTATTTTCTGCTCCTCTCAGGATTTCCATTCCCTTCTCTACCATCCACCACCCCCTTCCCCTGGTTCCACCTCAGTTCATCTGCTGCATTGTCTTCCTCTAATTAGCTCCTTCCTGAGTTGTTTCTTTCATCTGTGCAATTGAATAACAGCTGAAGCAAACGTCGGAAGAGGGAATGAGAGAAGGAGGCTCATTTCTCTGGAAACAGCTGTCATTCCATGGCCCAGAGGGGCTGCAGGGAATGGAGGAAGGGGGTTCTGTCCTTCCTCGCCCTTCCTGGCCAAGGTCTCGTTCTGGGGAGAGAGGGGGGACAGGAGACATTTGCTAAAGGACTCATCAGTGGGCAACTTGGAGGAATTACACCGGCTGGAAATCCCAGCAGCTGCCTCCCAAAGGTTCCCTTGGTTCACATCTCTCCTAGCCTGCTGGCCTTTGAATTAAAACAGTCTAATTAGCACAGCTCATTAAAATCAGTTGTCTCAGGCTGCTGAAGATGTGCAATGGAGGCTGATTCCTGAGTGCCTTCACAAGGTCTGAACTCGGGTGGTGCCAGTGGGATTTCTGGAGATCTCTGAGGGCAAAGGAAGCTTTGTGGTCATTGTGGTGTCACCTGGGCCCCTTGGAAAGGATCCCTCAGGAGGGATGTCACTTCTCCAGCCTGAACATGGAGGATTCAGAGCAGTCCCCTCGGCTTTCAGACGCCTGAGGGATCAGATGTCCATCTATCCCCACACCCTCCACCCTGGATAGTCTGGGTAATCACAGGAGGGAGCCAGGAGGAGAGGCTGGCCCTGGCTTCTGTTTCTTTAGAGCAAAGGCACAGTTTGTGCATTCTCTGCTCAGAAGACACAGAATGTTTCCTCCTCCCCAAACGTGCAGGAAATGATGGGTGAATATCTCATCTCCTCCCACCAGTCCCTGCAGGATCTGCCCAGGCAGTTCTGGTGGCACCAGTGTCCCCCATCAGTGGGCACTGCCCTGCCCTGTTCTGGGAGTGATTCCTGCCAGCCTGCCAAGCACCAGGAAACTCCGGACTCGCTGTGCTGAGCTGATCCAAACCCTGCCTGATCAACACCTCCTGCAGGAGGCCCGACATTTGGGAAATCCACCCCTGAGAGCTCCTGCGTGCTCAGCTTCGGGTTCATCAGCAGCACCCCTCTCTCCTTCCCTCTCTCCATCCCCATCCACGGGCCTGGGATGGGCACAGCTCCAAGGGGGAGCTCCAGTTTTAGTGACACTCTGAGCAGAGGTGACAGCTTCCCAGCGGGCACCAGCTCCCACACAATTCCAAAAGCACTGGCGGAACACTGCTGCAAATGCAGGGGAACACAAAGCCCCTGGGAGCAGTGGGATCTGTTCCCTGACATCTGACATCTCAGGGGGAGGCCAAGCACGGACAGCTTTGGCAGATGCCAAAAACCCCCCAGCCTGGNGGAGGCCAAGCACGGGCAGCTTTGGCAGATGCCAAAAACCCCCCGGCCTGGGGTTTTTTAGGTGTGTTTTTTTTTTTTTTTTTTTGCTCTCCAGGGTTTCTCCAGCATGCCAGCTTGCAGGCAGGACAGGAGGTGGGGACACAGCCTGGAACTGTTTGTCACTATCAGAAGGGGTCACTGCTGACAGATGTCCTCAGAGCTTTTAGAGCCCACAAAGCTGCTAAACACTAATTTTTTAAATGAAGTTGTCAACTGATCTGTGATTTGATTGTGCAATTGCAGCGTTCCAGATAAATCATGCAGAAAATCATCTAATTAAACTAATAAGGAGTCCAAGGCAGGAGATGTTCTCTGGTTGTTGCCTTGGTCACAGGGGGAGGAGGAAAGACCCTTTTGGACAATTTTTTTTTGCTCAAGACAGGGAAGAAAATGAGACTAATATGTAATTTCACCCGGACCTTGCTGCAGTCTGGGATGCTGTCTTATCACAGATCTGTGCAGCTGGTGCAGAAACTTTGGCACCCCATCTCTCATCCCTGGGTATTTTCCCAGTGAGGCCAGGCTGGGGTGTGGATAAGGGCAGGGAACATTAATTTTGGGGCTTGCCTGCCCAGCTGCATGGTGATAACTGAGGAAATACAATCCTGTGCATTTTTTTACCTTGCTCGTTTTCCCGCTGTGCTTCCTGTGCCAGGAATATCCATGCAGGAAGATGAGGTCTGGGGTGGATATCCTGGAGCAAAATGTGTCTGATACATCTCTGAAGAGGGATTTAGGCTGCAGCTAATTATCCCAGCCCAGGATTTGGACAGAATGGCAGCTCTGACACTCTGTATAAACCAGGAGCTTCACTGGCAACAGGACCTTGGGTTTGTGTTGCACGTGAAAAACAACCACACAGGAGCCCTATGCCAGTCCTGCCCCCTCTGTCCCAGCTCAGGGCTCATCAGGAGAAACTCCACTGCTGTCCCCAGCAGGGAAAAGGCCATTCCCAGGAGTGGGGGTTCATATTCCCAGTGCCATGTGTCACCTCCTGAGACACCTGCAGCCCCCTGCAGTGACACCAGCTGTGTGTGCTGGGGTTTGAGCCATCAAAAAATTCAAGGGGGATTCCAGGCAGCTCGGATCTGTTTCATTCCCAACCTGCCCTCGCCAGCTGCTGCGTTTCCATAACTGCTGAAAAATACAGGGACACATCTGGAGGGGACCTCCAGACCTCTGGAGGTTCACCAGTCTTCCCAGATGTTTTGTCCCTCTTTAAACTGCCCATTAGCTGGGTGTTAATCACTTTTGGGTTTTATTCTCAGACCTGCTGGGAAGGGCATTTTCAAAGCTGTGGGGTGGACTGGCCCAGTTTGGGTTCAGCTCAGTGAGTGCAATAATTTTGTCTGAGGGCCAGACAGGGACGGGGAAATGAAGCAGAGGCTTCTGTCAGCCTTGCAGAAACCTGAATTTGTTCTGAGGTAACACCTTTCCTCCAGTGCTGCTGCTGACAAACATATCGTCGAATCCTTTGGGTTGGAGAAGACCTTTAGGATCATTGAGCCCAACCATTCCCCAGCACTGAACCTCACCCTCAAGTGCCACGTCCACACATCTGCTCAATCCCTCCAGGGATGGCGACTCCACCACTGCCCTGGGCAGCTGTGCCAGGGCTTGACAACCCTTTTAGCGAGGACATTTTTCCTGCTATCCAATCTAAATTTCCCCTGGTACAACCTGAGGCTGTGTCCCCTTGTCCTATCGCTGTTTTATGTAGTCTAGAGAGCAGGAAGAGCTGATTTTCTGCAGCAGGCACAGCACATGCACTGGTACCAGCGTGAAGAGCCTGAGAAATGGGATCTCAGCAGGATGGAAATAAAGGAGTGGGAGTCAGTAACTGTCAAATCATGCCAAACGAAAAAGATTGTATTTTGGGTTCACCTTGCATAAAGCATGTAGGATGGCCTGTAGCACATTTCTTTTCTCTCTTTTTCTCATCTCTCTCGACAATTTTTCATTTGGTCACCGAACTGAAAAATTCATCCTTTGCATTGCTTTAAGTGGAATTCCATGTCAGAGAGTTTCTTGAGGAGCAGCAGTGGCAGGGATGTTGGTGGGGAAGGTGGCAAGAACAGCATTAATCCCCGCTCTGTGCTTTGGGCCTGAGAAGGCTGTTAAGTCACAATAACACCTCGGGGGATTATTGATTTTCAAAGTGACTATCTTGTTTTTGACAGCGTAATTTTGTCACTCCCTGGGTCATTTTACTTTCTAATGGGAAGAAAAGTCAGAGGATCAGACTGTTCTTTAATGGAGAAATAGTTATCCAGCTATTTAGTGGCACTGGGAAAGGAGTGTACTCGTCAAAGTTGGGAAAGTCACTCCTGTGCCAAGCAGGATTGGGTAAAGCCCAATCCTTCTGCTCCAAACCAGGATTAAAAGTGATGATGCCTGGAAAGGCAGACCTGGAAACAGAGACTGGGTAGAATAAAAGGATAAAAGGGATTTATTGAAAGGATCCAGCTTGGGCAGTGCAGGAACCCCTTGGGGCTGCACCCAAGTCAAACCCACAAATGGGCACAAAATGGATCCCGGGCACGAGGCCTCACACCTTTATAGGTTTTGGTCCATCAGCACATTGGAGTTAATTGTCCAATTCCAGCTCCAGGTGATGAAGCTCCATCCTCCTTGTTCCCTCTCTTCCTTCACTGTTATTTACACTCTTGGGCCTAAAATTTGTCCTTGGTGCCCAGCTGGAAAGGAATTGTTTTGTCTCCCTGCTCTGTGCAGAGAGCTCCGCAACCCTGCATATGAAGCCCAGAACTGCACACAAAACCAGCACAGAATCTGAAAAATATAAAAGCTAAAACTTAAGGCATCGAAGGTGTCAGTGCCCTCTGAAACCACATCAAGTCTCCACTGAAACATCCAGGATGGATTTGGTGGCAGGAGGAAGCAGGTAAATTCCTGCCTGGAAGGTGAGGGAAATCTTGGTCTCAATCACATCCTGGCTTTTCAGCTCTCTGGTAAGAAACCAAGGAAAACAGAATATTCCTGCAGAACTGTTGCTTAGTTCTCATCCAGGAAGGAGCCTGAGCCGTGTTTGTGGGCTGGGAGGGATCTCCCAGAGAGGACAGGGTCAGTCAGCAGCACTTTGTCTGCATCTCTCCTGCCGGGAATGTGCCAGGCCCACTCCTCCTCCTCCTCCTCCTCCTCCTCCTCCTGTGTTCCAGCAGCCGATCCTGGCGCGGGGAGGAGCTGGGGAGGAAGGGAGGGATACTCCCGGCTCTCCGGCATCCATTGCTTGTGGGGAATATTACCTCCCCTTCCCTCAGCACCCAGCCGGGCTCCGGCTGTGTCTGATCTCCCGTGCAGCTTCTCCTGTTCCCCCTGCCTTCTGGCAAAGGAAGAGAATTGTCCCAGGAGCCTCTGGAGCAGGAGCAGCTGCTCTGGGTGCTCAGAATTCAGGTGCTCATTGCCCCACCTTCAAAATCCACCTTCCTTCCTGAGAATCCCACCCGAGAATATTTCTTCACTTCTGTTTGAGTTAAAGACCCTGGTCTGGGAAGGGATTTTTTAAACTTAGCTTAACATCACGGTCAGTTTGACCTCCAGGCTGAGTTTATTTGTTGGTTTAGTTTACCTGGAGGCATTTCCTACTGAGCACTTCACCTGCTGGCACATTTCTTGTTCAGATCCAATTAACAATCTCCATTGCAAGAAAATGTAGCATTGCAGGAGCTTCTCTAGGGTTCCTCTGCTGGTATCCCTGCATCTCTAACTATGCTCCACAGGAAAACCTGTCCCATCCTTTCACCATGACTGCTCCTTTTCCTCTGCTGCTTCTCCACCCTTCCACCTGGGACTTCTGAAGATGACCACAGCATTACAGAAACCTCTAATTTATATGTGGGACAAGCAGAATGAAATATCCCACCCAAAATGAGGATCCAGTTAGAGGAAGGCCACTGGGACTGCCAGAGGATGCTCCTATGGATAATGGAGCTTCATTTCCACTCAGATATGTGGAGTGGGAGACTGGGCCAGCTGAATGGGCAGACACGGCTTCCCCAGAGAGTCAGAGCTGTTTAAAACTGCTGGCCTGAGTTATTGTCACTTTAAGGACTCAAACTGTAACTCTCCAGTTATCAACTTTCCTAGTGTTTACTCCAGAATCTCGGGAGAAGGGGAATAGGTGTGGCTGGGGAGAGACCCTTGGCAGATAAGCTTCCAGCAGCTCATTATCTGGTGGGGAGATTTCAATGCGTGGGAAATATAAAGCTGCTAATTTGTATTTTAATATTCCTCCCGTGTCCCATCGGCCGTATAAATTAAGTAAATTCAATCAAAGGCTATCCCTTATCTATTGCCTGCCTGTGCCTTGCTGGGGAGCTGGATCAGCTACAGAGAGAGAGAGGCTGGGAATAGAAATCTGAGATCCCTCCCGATATATCAAAGTCAGACAAAGGGAGAGCATTGATCGCAGGCAGCCAGACAACAGCCTGGGCAATAAAAAAAAAAAAAAAGGAAAAAAAAGAAAAAATTTTTAAAAAAATTAAGCAGAAGCAGAAGGAACAATCCCTCTTCTCTCTTCCCTATCAGCATCCTGAGCTGTGAATTACAAGTGAATGAGAGCTGACTTATTCCTTTTTTGAGGGAGAAACTCACGTACAGGAGTCAGGGCAGCAGGAATTATGGCTCCCCTGGCCATCGTAGATTGGCCCCCCTGTGAGCCTGTAGTATTTTGTAGGACTGTTTATGGGGCTAACTTTAATGTCTTAATATATATGTGCAGTGTGCCAGAATTACAGCTGCAGGGGGAACCATAACTTGGAACTTCCTGACTTTCGTGCGTGTAAAACCTCAGCTGCAATGTTAATTTACTTGAGGATTTTTTGGGTTGTTGTTGTTGTTGTGAGTCGTTCCCTGCCCTGATTCTTTATGGATACAAGAAGGACAAGAAAGCAAAATGCTGGTTTGGTGCTGCAAATGATGGATTAGCACTGGTGATTCCAGGCAGGATGTGGCTGTTGGTGGAGGGGAGGTGGGAATTTCAAGGCTGTGGCTTGGAAGAGGAAAAGGAGGCCTAGAGCTGTCAGAATTACAAGGACAGGATGGTTGAGGAAGGTTTGGTGTTGCTGGAACAATGTCAGGGAAGCAGCACTGGAAATTGCCCTTGCAGGACCAGGCAGGCTGAGCTTGTTCTGCTCTCATGTAAAAGTCAGGCGAGCCTGGGGTCATTTCCACTGCCAGCACAGCTTTATGGCTGCCCCTTGGTCAGTCAGGAGCAGCCAGGCACAGATCATTGAATCATTGAGTTGTTTAGGTTGGAAAAGCACTCCAAGACCTTCAAATCAAACCGTTCCCCAGTGCTGCCAAGGCCACCACTGAGCCATGTCCCCAAGTGCCACATCCACGTGTCTGTTCAATCCCTCCAGGCATGGACACTCCACTACTGCCCTGTGCCAGAGCCTGAGCACCCTTCTGGAGAAGGAATCCTCCTGGAAAAGGTGGGGCAGACCCTGCAGGTACCAGCAGTGAGGACAGCGAGGACCTCCCCAGCCTACCAGAGCAGGGCTCAGTGTCCAGCACTGCCAGGCCTGGTTTAGTTTGAAGGCTGCACAACTTTTTAAGTCTTTTCTCTTCCTTTTCCTCGTGAAAAAAACCACCATCAAGTTTGAAGCGAAGAAATTGTTGCCTTGAATGATGGCCCCGGTTTCCTACGCCTCCACCTCATGCTGCTTCTCTAATGACTTGATCAGGGTGATGGCTCTTCTCTGCTCAGCTGAATCTCTCCATCTCACTCATTGGCACCTCTGAGCTTTAAGGTCTCTAATTCTGTGTTGAAAGCACTTGAAATCAGCTCGAAAGCTCGGAGGGAGCGAGGGCAGGCAGACTGACGGACAGACAGAGTGCCACACTCAGTCTGATTGCTCCAGTTGTATTTCCAGAAGCAACCTGAATGGAAAAAATTAAGGCAAATATGATTTTTTTGAAGAGGGGAAAAAGGGATAAAATTGAGTTAAAGAAAAACAGGAGTGAGAAATTTCACATTTTTCTTCCAGGGGCCAGAACCTGTCTCTGTTGGGACTCACACAGGAAGAGCAGGTGCAGGGCAGGTCTGACTGGGCTGGCTTGGGGGGTTCCTTGTGGCTGTCTGGTGCACAGAGCTGCTCCTTCCACCCCTGCCAGGAACAGCCTGTGCTATCCAACCAGCAGAACATAGCCCTCAAGCCAGGGCACCCAAGTGCTGCTGTGGAGGCATCATGCTCTAAGAGCCTTACAAGAAATCCTTTTCCTCCTGGGAGCATCACAGCCTGCTCCCTTCCCTGCCTGGACTGATTTCTAATCAATAACACCAAAATCCTTCCTCATGCTGTTGAAAGCAACAGCGTTACCTCAAGAACCTGTTTTGCCCTCCTGCACCCAGAATTGCAGCAGAGAGAAAGAAATCCCAGCCACACCACGCTGTCTGCCAGAAAAATAACCAGGAGTCTGCCAGAAAAACAACCACATCTCTGCTCTCCTCAAACTACTCACAATGCTGAGCGTTTGCTGCCTGCCTCTGACTGCCCCTCTGGATAAAACCACGCAGAAGGAGCGAGCCACTTGCCTAAAGACAGCTCTTCCTCCTCTCCACGCAGGGATCAGGGAGGCTGAGAGGTGCCTGTGCTGCCCCAGAGCCTTTGGCAGCCACGGCACAGCCCTGCCAAGGCTTGCAGCTCATTTTCCCCAAGGCTGGTGTAGCATTAAGTTCTTATATCCAAAAGCAGCCTTTCAAATTGCTGCCTGGTGTGTTACATAAATCCTCCCCAGGATCCTCGGAGACTGCAAGCAATTACACTGAGGTGCTGAGGAAGCAAGTGAGAGCTCAAAGAAAGGTTAAGAGAAGAGGAGGGGGGAGAAAAAAAAAGAAGGAACAACAAAAATCCCAGTCCTGGTAGCAGCTTGGAGTGGGAGGGAGGCCACATAAGACAAGGCTGTGTGACTTTTGTGGAAATTGCTGCATCTTGGCCCATTCCAAGCAGGGCCCAGGGGAATGTCACCCATCTGCCAACAGTGTTACAATTTGGTGACAATCTGGGGTGTTCATTTGTGCCCTAAAATAGGAGAAACTGTTGTCAGCAGAGCCCAGAGACGGTTCCTAGAATCCGTTCTCTCGAAGGCATTATCTGGGTGCTCCCCAGTCAAGGACATCCCCCCCCTGTACAGACCTCTCTGTCTCCTCCCCAGGGTGTGTGGGCATGCAGGAGAGCTCTGGGAGGGCTCCTCACTCCCTCTCACCTTGTTCTGCAGCAAGAAACGGCAGCAGCCAACATCTGACTGCTCCCAGCCAGCGGGAGGCACGAGAGACTTCCCTGGAGAGCAGCTCAGAGCCGAGACTGGCCTGCTCCATCCCTGTCCTGGAGCCCTTCCAAGGCCCATCTGCAGCCTGGGGTGAAGTGAGGAAGCAGGATCAGAGGCTGGGTGAAAGGGATTGAGTTGCTGGAGTTCCCTGGGGAGGTGCACAGAGCTGATGTCGGCCACGTCCCTGGTGCTGGGGCAGCCGCTGCCCTTGGGGTCTGGCTCACTCAGAGCCAGGCTGGGACTGTTCCAGTGCCTCCCACCCAGCTGCAAATGGGAGCTGTTACCTTCCCTGCCTCCCCATTTCCCCTCAGGGAGATCCTCTCCATTAGTGAGCATCTCCAAAGTGCTTGCAGAGCCGTGTGTGGAGCTGCTGGCTCAAAGCTTCCCCCGCACTTGATGCACAAGTGCTGTTTTCCCAGGGCTGCCCAGTGCCTAAAGCAGCCAGCACTGCCTTCTTCCTTCATGTTTTGCTCTCCTTCAGTCCCATAATGTTGTTATCCCTCACCACCTGACAGCTCCAGTGCCTGGCCAAAGGTAACTTTTGGGAAGTGGGGGTTGGGATTGAAGTGAATCCATCAAATATATTTACCAGGGCTGCCTGAGTTCCTGGTGATCAGAACAGATGCATTTCCCTAATAGACACGGGCATGGATTTCACTGCCAGGCAGCTGCATTAAGGAAATGGATGGCAGGTCCTGGAGACATCTGAGCTCTGGGTGGAGAAGGTTTAATCCAGGGACACTGTCCTGGCCAATGTGTCACTGTCTGGATGGAGGATGCAATAATAACTATCTCTCTTAGCCGTGCCCTGGAGGCTCAGCAGCTCCTGATAACCTGCCCTTATCAGCAGTGGAAGCAAACACAGCGAAGCTGGAACAGTCAGGCAGGAGCAAGGAGGGAGCCCACGAGTTAATCCACTACTGCTCGGGCCAGGCTGCCACACAGCAGCACCTCTGAGAGATCCCTAGCAGGCAGCAGAGGCAGGCTGTGGACAACTGAATTAGCAAGACATCTGGAATCCTTCCAGAAGGGTGCCAGGGAGCTGCAGGACTGGTGGGTGATGCTCAGAGAGAGTGGCTGATCCCTCTGAACCATCCTGGGGAGCAGCACTGAGTCAGGGATTTTTCTCTCTTCAAGTCTAAACTGGGTAAAAACGCCACCTTTGGACCTCCAGGCCCCAGCACAGCCTCTGCTGGTGGCTGTGTCCCCAGGACCCTCACTTCCATATTTTAGCTGGTTCCCATTGGATACCAGGCCCTTTCCCTGTTTCTTTCCCAGGTGGGTGTAGCCTGCAGAGCTGCCTGGCTACTCCTCAGCGCAAGGAGCTGAACAGAATAAATCAAATCTGAGTAAAATAGAAGGAAAAAGAGAATCTGTGGGCCACTGACATCTTTCCTGCTATCTCCAAGCATCTTTGAAAGACTTTCCTTCCTTTGACAGAGCCAGCCAGCTCTTCATCTGGGAACTGAACGAGTCTCAGGCAGCTTCAAAGCTGGATGGCTGCATTCACAGTCCCAGCTGCGAGGACTTTTAGAGTCTATATTTAGGCTTTTCCATAGGATAAGGGACAGGCAGCATGGGTTCTGCTGAAGGAAATTATGTTTCTCTGACCCGCTTAAATCCTTTGGATGAGTTAAGAGACCAGTGGATAAAAGGGAATGAGAGAGTATATATACACACACTCCTTTTGAATTTCAAAAGCCTTTTTTGATAAAGACCCTGACAGAGAGCTATCAAGGCATAATGGTGACCAGGGGGTGCAAGTTAAAATCCCTGTGATGGATTAATGCTGGTGGAGAGAATGGGAAGAAATGGGCGATTCTCAGCAGGAGGAATTGTGATTGTCAAGGGGCCGTTCCATGAGAATATTGCTCAGCCTATTTCCCCCTGGTTGTGGCCAGGGCTGAGCAGAGAGCTGAACGTGCTGATGACACATTTGGTGTTTGTTTCCTTCCCCAGTGCTGCGAGCCTGCTGTCCTGATTTCCACCTCTGACTGAAGCTGGCCCAGCTCTGCTGCCAAGAAGCGCCTCTGATTTGCACTCCAGGCCCTTTTGTTCGCAGGCAGAGAGGGAAGCAGGCTGGAGAGGGCTCCTGCCGGGGCTGGAATGCTCACTCCCAGCTGCCCACATTCCCCAGCACGCCGGGCTGCCCGGGCTGGCACATCCTGCTGCCATATGTCCCCTGTCCGGGGCTGTGGCTGCCAGTGCCCGAGTCAGGAGAGCTCCCCAGCACAGGAGAGGGGGCTCTAATTAGTCTGCAGCCCTGGCAGGATGTTGGGAGAAGGAAGTTAATTAGCAGGATGCATTTGGACACCCCTTCAGGGAAGGCAGAGTTGGGCTTCACCTTTTACTCTGACTTTCCCTGTTTGCTCTGACTTTCCCTGTTTGCTCTGACTTTCCCTGTTTGCTCTGCCCACCATGTCTGTGTCTGTCATCACTCTTCCTCTCTTGTTGTAGATCCTGCTGCTCCTGCCATGGCAGCACACTTGGGATCACACCTTTCCCTGCTTCCCAGGCTCTGTTGGCCAGGCCTGAGCGAGCTGTGCTGGTGTCTCCTTGTGCTCAGAGCCGAGCTCACCAGTCCTACTGAGACTCTCTCTCTATCCCACAGCCTTTCTGCCTCGGCTCCCTTCTCCAGCCCCTCACCCACGCTCCCTCCGCTGTCCCCCCACTGGAATTGCAGTTAAATTGGATTAGAGTAATTAACTTTTGGTCACACTTTTCAGTGAGCAGTCAGGAGGGAGAAAAAAAGAAGGGAAGTTAATTGAGATGAAAGGAGACCACGTCAAGCAAGGAGTTCTGCTTAATTCTTGTTGGTGATGCCCAGGGAAGTGTTGCAGTGTTTGCAGTGGGGATGCAAAAACCTCTGACATCTTCTTCACTACCCTGTGTCATGTTGTGCTCTGCTTTTGGGGAAGGGGATTGTTTGGACTGAGTTACCTAATTTTTCTTCCCAAATTTCCTTTTCCCCATGTTGGTAATGACACAGCTTCACCTACACAGTGTGAATGTAAATTGGACAAATTATTTTGGCTTGGTGGGCTCCAAATCCTGTCATAAACTCAAACATATGGGTCTGAGAAGCCCTTGTGGAGATGTTCCCATTCCCTGTAAACAAGGATTTGACCTCACCTCCCACAGCAGCTCCCAGCCCCTGTGACATTTCGATCTGCTCCAGGATTTATGGGAGGGAAGGTCGTGCCTCATCTGTTAAAAGAAATGCCTCAGATAAGGCATTTCCATTTATTAAGGCAGTTATTATATTATAATTAAGCACCAGTTGCTGGCAGAAAACATATTTATGGAGGTTTAACCATGCAGCCTGAGAGAGATAAATAGAGGCTGTGGAAGTGCCTGGGGTTTTTCACTCTCAGGGAGAGGCATGACCTGGAGCTCAGGACACTTTCATGGCCAACAGCTGGGTGGGAGCTGTTGAAAATTGAATGTGTTTTTTTTCAGCAAGGGGAACTGGAGCTGCTCTGCTGAGAAAAGACACTTTCCAAAGCCATGGCAGCCTGGTTTATGAGGGCTCACACTGAGCCAGGTGTCTCCTTTATCCTCCTGCTGAAAGCTTAGAGGCCCTGGGTGCTGCATGACACAAAGCTTCACTCCCTTTCCAAGAGCCATGAGGGAAAACTTCCCCTCCTTTTCCAAGAGTTATGCTGGAATCCTGCTCAGAAATCCCTGCCCTCCTTCAGGGCTGCTGCAGCAGCTGAGGGAGGGGGCAAAGGGAGCGGGGAGAAATCAGGGGGAACGTGAATGGGGAAGCTCTCTGAAGCTTGGCATTAGGCAGGGATTTGGGAAGGTTGGGAAGATATTAAAAGGGACTTGAGAGAAGCGTTTTCTCTGGGATTAAGACCACAAAGTCCATCTCAGTGTGGTTTTTAGAGCTGCCTTGAGGCTGTGTAACACGGCAGCTTCAAAGAGGAGAGCGAGAGGAACAGGGAATTAATGGGGCTTCTCCCCGTGCCCTGCCCGTCCTGCTGCATTCTGACTTGGCAAGAGCTCAGGATGAGCAGTTAATTTGTGAGATGTGGGCCAGTCTGGAGGTCACAGGCAGCCTGGCTCCTAACTGGACACAAGTAAGTCCATTTCATGCTCAGCCTGTGGCCAGGTGCTCCCTCCTGCCCATATCCAGAGGGTTTAAAGCCTCATCCCCCCCCAAAGCATCTTCTCTCCCTCTCCCAGTGCATCATTGCTGCAGCATTTTTTCAGCACGTAGTTAAACCCAATAAAATAATCATTATTGCTGCAATTATTTCCAAACAGATTAAATATCTGCCACGCTCCCGGTCCCAGAATAAAACAGGAGGAGCCATAAACCACCTCAGTGCATAAAAACAGGGAAGGGAGAAGGAAAGGATGACATTTCATCTGGCTTCCTCATGGGCCTGTGTAGTTACTGGGAACATTTGCATATTTTTAATGCAGTGCCTCTTTAATAAATTCCTCCCTCCAGACACATTAAAAATGGGGCGCTTGCCTGAGCATCAGGATAGGGAGCGTTGGCAACTCCCGACTCTGGGATCAGCCGCAGAGCAAACAGGCAGGGGGATGTCTGTGGGGTCTGGGAGGGAAGGAGAGCAGGGAAGGAAAGGACAGCACAACCCATCACTTTTTTTTTTTTTTTTTTTTTTGTGTGTACACCATCAGCTAACGCCATCTGTTTAATTTTTGACCTTTTTGTTGTCTGACCTCCTTTGAACTTCACCGGAATTCTCCAGGGTAATATAGTTTCTTTGCATTCAGGGGCAGGATTATTTGCTGTTAAATTGGAATTCAGGGAAGAAGGAGACTTAAATTCTTCTCCTGACCTGTTAATCTGCTGGGGAATAAAAATATTGTCTGTAATTACAGGGTTTTCCCTTTTTTTTTTGTGCTCTTTGGCTTGAGTTCAGGCCAGACCCCAAACTTGCTCTTTAAGCCTCTTATGGCAAATACCTCTTTTCTGAGAACAGCCTGTGCTCTTGTGCTCCTCCAGAGCCACCATGTCCTGTCCTCTGCCCCCAGCCATGCTGCTGCCTTTGGGCCTGGAATATTCAGGGAAGAGGGAAACCAGCCTGGATAATTACCTGGAGCTCAACACAATCCCAAAAGGGCTGGACTAATCCAAGTCCCTCAGGGCACTGCTGGAGGGATCCACACATGGAGCAGAGGTCAGCCAGGTCCCTCACCCACCACAGGCTCCCACCTGGAGCTCCAAAGGATCTCCTCAGCTTCTGTCTCCCTGATTCCTCTTTTCCCCTACCCCTTTCCTCTCTTTACCAGCTTTTCTCACCCCACTGGGGTGCCCAGGGAGAGGTTTATGGAAGTGTGAGGGTGGGATGAGGGTCCACAGCTGTAACCCCAACCAATGCAGTTGTTCCTCTTCTTCAGTTCCCAATGGATGAGGATGGTTCTCCTGAAACTTCTGGTGATTTTTCCATAGAAAATAGTTAATTTCCTAACCATTGCCATCTCTCCACAGAAAAGTTGCTTTCACTTTTCTCCCAGAGCAAATGGAAAGTGGAAGATGTCCAGTCCACAACTGCTGTAACCCAGCAAAGTGGATCAGTTCCTATCCAGGTGGGCTGACCTGTAATTTGGAACAGCTGATTCTCCACATCCTCTTTGCTCCAGGGGCTCCCAAGTCCATTCCCATCTCCAGGACATTGCTACTGCTATTCCTGGCTCCTGAGGAGGGGGGAACCTTCAGTATATCCCAAGGGAGGATGTCCACAGTGAGCTCCACCTCTCCTGGAGCATTCCAGCATCCTCAGGAAACTTCAGCACCTTGAGATTGGCTTGAAACCCCACAATTCTTCTTTCCAGTTCCTGGCCAGCTTCAATGCCCCTGTCAGGGAGATGTAATAAATCAAGAGGAGAATATTTTGGGGTCCTCTCTGCCTTGTGCCCATGTGGGTGTAGCTCTGCATGGCAGGCTGAAGGTGCAGAGGCTGCATCTCAAATCAAGAATAAAAGGGATTTTAGTTAATGCACTTCAGAAGAGGCTTCCACGGCACCTCCACTGACTATTTTATCAGCAGAACAGAGCACAGGAGAAATTGTAGATGAAACAAATACAGAAAATACATTAAGAGAGTAAGTAATGAGATCTGGGTGAAATTGCATCTTATGAAAAAGTAATCTGCAGCTTAGTGTGCAAGGAGGAGGAATTTGATGGAATAGAGGGACTCTCAAGAAAGGAATGAAGGAGCACATTACAAACAGACAAAGACAGCCAGGTGTGTTGTGGAACTCAGGGAAGCAGTTAAATTAGGATGTAATGGAAAAGGTTATTTTAATATTCTCTTTTATGGATATCGGTGTCAATATTATCCCAGAGAAGGAGAGAGCAAGGGAGGAGGAAAGGGGTGTGCAGTTGTGAAAAAGGCAAATAAATTGCAGCATGTCCAAATTCTGGGGTCATTTCATCAGAAGGAACAGAGGCATGAGTGGCAGGCCTGGCTGGTGACACAGAGGTCACGGGGTCTGCAGCCACAAACATTTCCCTGCCCACCCCTAATGGGATGGCAGCTCCTGCTTGGGAAGGGACAGCCTGAGCTTCCCAAATCCAGGCCTTGTGTCTGGCTGGGATGGGGGGAAAGTGATCCCCTGCAGGATTGGATTGTTTAGAGATGTCTCATGGCCCAGAAAAACTTCTCCTTCAGTGAGTGTTTGAGTTATTGGGTCTTTTCCTGCAGTTTTGGGGTGGTTGTCCCAGTACCACTGGGACTAGATGGGGAGAGAGGGGCACACAGGGACAGGTTCTTAAAGGGGATTTTCCAGCTCAAGGCTGCTGGAAATGCCTGTACTTTAACCACACAAATCTCAAATCCCAGGCAGCCCCCTGGGCTCTCTCCAGATCTTGGAGAGATGGAATCACCTTCTCCAGAGGTTTTGTCACTCCATAACTCCGGCAAATGTCCACTGCCAGCACCTCTGCTTAACTGCAGAAGGGGTCAAGGGTGAAGGTGAATTTGAGGTGGAGAGGTGATTTTGGCCTTAAATGACAGACACAGGATTTGTCTGGGCAGTTGCTGAGGCAGAAACAGCCCCAAATTCAGCCTTGTGTCTCCCCCCTCTCCTTTCTCCTTCCCTCAGCTGCACCACACATCCCCTGACACAGCCTCTCCCATGCTGTGGCCGAGGCCCTCCCCTGGCAGGTGACACTTCCCACACCTGGCACTTATTAGCCTCTCCTGAGCCAGCCCTAATTAAGTATTTGCCTCATTAGACAGAAGGCTGAGGCCCTGTTGACTTGTTGAGGTCAGTGTGGTGCACCTGCAAGCTGAGCCTTCTGTTTATTCCCCTCCTTTTGTGGGAAGCTGGAAGTGCTAAAGCCCAGGAGCTGTTTAGGACATGAGGCACTTGGAAAATGCCACTTGTGTCCCTCATTAATGAGAAGTTGAGCAGAAATCTGGGCATTCCTGCCGTACTGAAAGGATTTGCCATTCCTATGTGTTGGACTCCATCCCCTCCTCCAAAAATCTTGGGGTGGGAGTATCTCCTGCCAGTGGAATTTCTGGAGCAACAAGAAATCTCAATTTCAAGTGTTCCAGGCAGCAGCCCAGGCTCCCTGCACAGAGCTGCTCCTCTCAGGGCTCCCCCTGCTCTTGGCTGGCTGCAGAAGGAGGCGAGGCTGGATTCATTCAGTCCAGAGTGGAATTTTTGCTAACTAAAGTTTGATGAGCTCATTTCCTACCTGCTTTGCAATCTGACTCCAACACCTGCCGTTCCCAAACAAGCTGGGAAATGAATTCATTTCAGCCCAAGCCAGAGTGGGCGATTTTCTTTTGTAGTTTTGAATTTTTAGTGGATGGAGAAATCAGCAATGATTTCATTTGGGACTGAAGGAAGTGCTTTGTTCCACATCAAATGAGGAGTGGGAAGCTTTTACCCTTTGGAGTATGGTCAGGTGTAACAGGAGTCAGTGTGAGGCAGAATGAGCCCTGTGAGCTGAGAAACTGGAGTGGTTCCTATGAAAAATGTCACACTGAAGGGTTTCAGACTGGGGGTGGAGGGGAATGTTGCTTTCTGCTTTGGCTTTTCCAGCTGAATATTGCCAATACAGATAAATCTGAGGGGGTTTTTTGAGCCCAGCCTTCGTGCCAGCATCACTCAGCTCAGGTGGGGACAAACACCTGAGTCAAAGATCCTTGATCCCAAGATTTAGTACCCAAAAGGGTTTGGTTTTTTTTCACTCCTCCCACTGACAGCACAGCTCTGCCCTGCCTTAGCACCATGTCCAAACCTCCTTTTTGGAGGACACCCTCCTGAGCTCTTCCAGTTTGTTCTCATGCCTGGTGTTTGCACAGCTCCATCCCTGACAGCTCCTCCTGTTTTGTCCCTGAAATGAACCACGCTGCATCCACTCAACACTGCTGGAGCCAAACAAAAAAAAGAGATAAATTAAAGGAAGCTTTTAAAAAAAGGCTTCTCACCTGGGCACCTTTGTTCCTGCCTCAGTGGAAAAGAGGACAGTGTTTTCATAGGCAGGACTGTTGAAATGAATGCAGATGAAATGGTTCAGTGTAATTAATTAAATGATCTCCAGCACCTCAGGAGGATCAGCAGCGTGCAGAGGACATAATTGGGTGTACACTGGCTGAATACATCATCACACACACATGTGCAGGCTGTGTGCCAGGCCCAGCCACTCCAATCCAGCAGGATTTACAGTCCTGCTGCAGCCAGAGCTCGGGAGAGCCCGGGGCAGGGCTGTCTTCCCTGAGAGGAACTTGGCCTCAGGTAAAACCACTCATGGAACGAACCTGGAGTTGCCAGGATCCACCAGATCTGTACCACGTGGACACACTTTTGCTGGGATGCATTTGGGATGAGCAGGAATCCCCTGGAGCTGCCAGGATCCACCAGATCTGTGCCACATGGACACACACTGGCTGGGATACATTTGGGATGTGCAGGAATCCCCTGGAGCTGCCAGGATCCACCAGATCTGTGCCACATGGACACACACTGGCTGGGATACATTTGGGATGTGCAGAAATCACCTGGAGCTGCCAGGATTCACCAGATCTGTGCCATGTGGACACACACNGGAGAGCCCGGGGCAGGGCTGTCTTCCCTGAGAGGAACTTGGCCTCAGGTAAAACCACTCATGGAACGAACCTGGAGTTGCCAGGATCCACCAGATCTGTACCACGTGGACACACTTTTGCTGGGATGCATTTGGGATGAGCAGGAATCCCCTGGAGCTGCCAGGATCCACCAGATCTGTGCCACATGGACACACTTTTGCTGGGATACATTTTGAATGTGCAGGAATCACCTGTGCAGCAGCACGAGCAGAGATTGTTTGCTCCTTTCAGAGCAGTTTCTCTCCATGGTGCTGATTATTAAGTACCAAAGCACTGCTTTGTTATTTTGCCTTATTTATTTCCTTTTCTAAACACATTCTGGGGTGAAGGAATTCAGTGCTGGCAGGACTGAGCTGCTCTCAGCTCCTGCCTTCTCTGGGGGGCTGACCCAGAACTTGCTGTGACTAAAAGATCTGTCAGCTAATTCCATTGAATTTTAGCCTGCACCATGCAGGGTCAAGGCAGATCACAAAAAATGCAGAGTTGTGAGGGAGGACAGCCAGGCACTCACAAAGAAAAAGTGCTTTAAACATTCAAGAAGAAAAGTGGCCAAGGAAAATGATTTTCAAAGGTCCCTTCGTGAAGGCTGTGGTGGGGAAGGATCACAATGCAAAAGGAGCTGCCTGGTGATTCAACTTCCCAAATCACTGTTGGAGGAGCAGAAAATAACTGGAAATAAATTGGGATCAAATTTCCTTCTTCCTCCTCGCCACAGGGAAGAGGGAAAATAACTCAGAGGGCTCAGCACTGCAGTGCTGGGCCATGGGCAGAGGGGAAGAGCACCTGAGGCAGATATTTAGGCTGGAATGTCCCTGGGAGCCATCACAGAGCCCCTGAGGCCACTGAAAACCTGAATATTTTGCAGGCCTTGCCCAGGAAGCTTTGAAAGCTTGATGAAACACATCTCCTGAAAACCAAGTTCAGAACAGCCCTCGTGGTAACTTCCACTTCGGAAAAATATGGGTTTTCTTCCTCTCCTGCCTGTTGTGTGACTCTCTCCTTCCCCTGTCTCCCCCTTTCTCCTGCCATCCAGCAAATCATTTCCTTTGGCTCCTTCTCCAAGCTTCTCCCTGCATGTCACAGAATCCACAAGATCTGAAGAGGGGGAGGAAGGGGAAAAACACAGCAGTAAGAACCCAGTTTATTATTTATAATGCTCAGCTGTAAGCAATAAACACAGGCAGGGAATGTAAATTCTGCCACTTCCTTACCCTCTCTCTATAATTCCCTGGTAAATTCACATCATTCACTGTCGGCCTTAATGTGCCTCTATTTGTCTGAGCTCCCCATTTCTCTGGGACTTTTTTTTTCCCTTCCCTGATGAAATAATATCTCCATGTATAGTTCTCTTCCTCTATCCTTAGACTTGTAAATTAAATTAATTTCAAATTCAAAGGGGTAATATCCTGCTAAAATGATCCGCTGTATCATTGCAGGTCATGGTGCTGAACTGTAAAATAAAAGCCTGTTTATAACTTATCATTTAAAAGGCTTTCTTCTCCCAGAAACTACCACTGTGATGGAGAGAGCTGCCTGAGGAACTGGAAAAATATCCATTCTCTGTAAAACCAGAGGGAGGTGTCCACACATCCTGGGAATGTGGCATCCAAAAGATACCTAAGTGGATTTGTTCAATCCAGTGCTGTTGTCTGAGCATCCCCCTTTCCCTTCTCCCTTGTGGCTTTGCTCTTTAGCCTGGTGCTCTGGGGAGCTGAAGGAAATGCAGCAATGGGAATCCCTTGCTCTCAGTTCCCTTCACCGTAGCCGTGAGCAGAGGCAAAAGGAGGAAAAACAAAAGATCCACATCCCATCTCCAAACCAGGGATTTATTCCTCAGTACATTTCAGGAAAGCCCAACTTGGGTTTTTTTTCCAGAAGGAGGGGGTGAGAAGCTGTTGTTCCAAATTTCCCCATCTCTCAGAAGCAGCAGAAACTTCTGGCAGAATTATCCAAGAACATTTTCTTCAGTATTTCATTTTACCTGTTACTGAGAGAATGAAAAGGAAAGATTGAGGAGAAGGCTGAGGTCTGTTACAAGCTAGAATTGTTGCTTCTGTCAAAAAGGGTTCTACTCCTCCCAAACCTGTTCATCCAGTAAAGGAGCCCAAAAAAAACAGGAGGTGGAAAATCTGCTCCAGCTTCCATGAAGCATCTCTGGACTCCTCACCCTTAGCACTGAGCAATTCAATAAGCTCAGGTGAGAGACACACAGGAGCCACCTCCTTTTGACAGGGAGTTGAGGGAGAAAAGACTCAATTTTGCCACGCAGGGCACATTTGCAGGGACCATTCCACCGGTGCAAATCCCAGGGAATGGGGTTTGCAGCATTCCTTGGAGAGGCAGGGCCGTCCCCTCCAGGCTGGCAGGGGTGGCAGCAGCGCATCTGTGGTGTCACCGACTCTGGGGTCCTTGCAAAGCCCCGAAATACTTTCCTTTCAGTCCCTTCCAAAACCTCTAAATGGTTTCCTTTCAGTCCCTTAATGAAGACACTTCCTTCGCACTCCTCACGCATCACATTCCAAAGGTTTTCCTTCGCCGCGGCTGCTGCTTCACCGGTACTTTTGTAATTTATGAGACTCTTAGTGGCTTAATTACGCCGTCAGCTCCATCTGTCACTTAAGTGATATGAGGAATGATGGGATGCCATTAGCCAGCTAATAGTTGCTGTAAAGAGAATTGTTTTATGCCATTTAATCACGGGAACATAAACAGTTTTTGCTCCCCGATATCCACGCTTGCTTTCAGAATGATATTTAAGAGGCCAGTCCTGACATCTGTCCTTCTGCCTGAAAAAGTGCTGCAGGAAATAAAGGCAAGCTCAGCAGCAACAGGTCTAATTGGATTTGCCATCGAGATCGTGAGCATTTGGCTTCATCCTTTTCCGTGCTGATGGACTTTTTATTTCAGTCTTGGGGCCTCTCTTGCTTCTCGTCTTGATCTGTCATGATGTGGTGTCTTCATCCCCACGAGGGCTTGGCAAATTCGTGTCAGAGCCCCTCAGCTTTGTCTGCCCTTTTAGAGTGTGTGTGTGGAGGAATATTCATTTAGTAGCTGAGGGGTAGGAGACCCTGGATTGGATCTGCTGGAGGACAGTCACTTGGTTTCCATTTTAGATGGCAAAAATCAAAATTTAAAGCTCATAAATCCCTCTTGTTTAACCCTGGAGCCACCTGAAATCGAATTTTCGGTGTTGAAGTGTTTCAGGCACCAACATTTCCATCTCTGAGCTCACCGAGGACAGGTCCAGCCCTGGCAGAGCTTTGCAGCTCTGAGTCCAGTCTGAACCCCTGGCGATTTCTGGCAAAGCCTTTGTTTGCTATCATTTTGCTGCCAGCCTCAGAGCTGTTCAACAGTGAGAATTTGTGGAGGCTGAGGGGAGGCAACTGGGAAGGAACTGGAGCCACCTTTCCCAGCTCTGCTATTTTAATCCCAGACAGAGCTGTCTCACCCGCCCTTGTTCTGCTCCTGCTCATCCCACGTTGGATTTGATTCCTGCAAACATCGCCTGACAGGAGAAATCCTCCCGGTTCAGCCGTGCAGGGTTTCGGCTGTTCCTCCCCAAAACGCGCATTGCCAGAGGCGTGAAACCCAAACCCCGCGGGTTGAGCCGGCAGTGCCCCGCGTGTCCAGCATCCTCTTTGCAACAACCCCGTTCCTGGGAGCCCTCAGAGCCTGAAAAGAGGCAAATTGGCCGTTCCAGCTCCCCTGGATGGTTCCCAGATTTCCATTAGAGCTCTGTGACACCTGGGTGTGCCCGACACCCCGTCAGAGAGGGCTGCTGGTCACTCCCCTGCTCAGATAAGAAGCCATCCATCAGCAGGGACCCGCTGCAGCCACACAGCAATACAACTGGAGAGATTATTTGCTGCCGTGTCATTCATAATAAATGGATCCCAGGGTGCTTTGTAGAATTAATTAATGGACAAAGGAGAGGGAAATGAAGGGCAGGAGACCAGGAATAGCAGCTAAGACTTGAGATGAGGTGTGGAAGGATCTCCTGGAGGAAATATCTGCAGTGGGACTGCTGGGGGTCACCGAATACCACATGGCAGAGATAAACAGCTGCATACTTGGCTCATAAAATGTGTCACCCCCATGCTGCTGGTGGCAGCTCAACACAGGGGCTTAGAGGAGGATGTGGGTGCTCCTGGCTGTTCCACAGATGGAATTGCTGCCTTCTTCTCTTCCTGTTTCCTCCTTGTATTTTGTGGGACACTGCTCAGCTCCGTCCACCAGTGGCTATAAAACACATGGCAGTGTCACAGGGAAAGGCACTCCATAAATTCCACATTTTATGATGGAATATTATTTATGGGGACACGCCACTTAGGGACTCCTCCTCTGTGGAAATGGTGTCATGCAGCAGGGTGAGCCAGAGAACGTGGCCAGGGCCAGGGAGATGGAGCCAGGAGGGGAAGAAGGGAGAGGTTTCCTGTTTTTTCAAGGAGCAGCTGTTTGCCTGCAGTCCCCTCCCACTCAGCCACCTGCATTTCCAGGCTCTGCACAGTTCATGGAAGGAGGTGGAGGTGGTGCTCCTGTGGGACAGGTGTGCTCTGCCTTCGTTAGACACTGGAGAATCCACCTGGGAGCACGACACTGGATTGCCCAAAGGGGTGGAACAGGGGGAAAATCCCCCACTGGGGTCACTGCTCACCAAGGAACGGCTGTGGGATGTCCCGTGCCCAGAGACTGATTTTGGGAAGGGACAGGCCCAGAGCTGCTGCTCATCAGCAGAGAGGGGGCTCAGCTCTGCCTCTGAGCTGCAGCTGAGCCCATGCTCAGTCCAAGGTGTCACCTTCACCCCTGGAGTCCTGGTGGGCAGCGATCAAAAACTTGGAGTGCATCACTTGGATCTGTGAACAGCACACATCCCACAGAGCCCATCAGAGCAGCCGTGTGAGGCAGCACGAGTCCTCCACCCTCCTTCCTTCCCCCTTCGTTAAATCCCAGCGCTATAAACCAAAATGTCAATTTTCTTTTTAAACATCTTTTATGGCAGCTTTGATGCAGCTTGGCAGATTGATAGCCCGGCTGACTGACGGCTCCCATTTATCCTCCCATCAAGCGTGCAGGATTCCCCGGCACAGACAGCCGTGACAGGGAGGGAGCTCTGGGAAGGGGCAGCGTGCCAAGGAGGCGGCGGTGGCACCGCACACCGCCAGGCTGCTGTGCTCGTTCTGCTGTGCTCGTTCTGCTGTCTGCTCGCCGTCGGGCTGCATTACCCAGCGCAGCCCCGGATCTGCCTCCTGCCATCGGCCCCGGGCTCGGGATGGACCTGGCAGAGCGGAGACGCCGTGCCAATTAACGAGGCTGCTAATGAGGGCTGCGAGCAGCCGCACCTCCGGCAGAGCAGGCTCGGTCAGGGCAGGAGGGAGGTGGGCAGAGCTGCAGGGACACTGGCGGCCAGGTGCTTGTTGTGCTTTTGGGGACGGTTTCTGGTGGAAATCGGTGGATTTCATTCCTCTAGGAGGGGATTCCTCCTCCCTCTGGAGCTCCCAGCCCGGACAGACCCCGCACCCCGCGATGATGGGGTCAGTGTGATCCCTCCCAGCTCGGACAGACCCCGCACCCCGGGATGATGGGGTCAGTGTGTCCCTCCAGCCCGGACANCCCGCACCCCGGGGTGATAGGGTCAGTGTGATCCCTCCCAGCCCGGACAGACCCCGCACCCCGCGATGATGGGGTCAGTGTGATCCCTCCAGCCCAGACAGACCCCGCACCCCGGGATGATGGGGTCAGTGTGTCCCTCCAGCCCGGACAGACCCCGCACCCCGGGATGATGGGGTCAGTGTGATCCCTCCCAGCCCGTGCTGCCCGTGGGACTGAGCATCCCCACAGCTCCCAGGCTCCTTCCCAGCCGGTGTGCGCCGTCCTCTCGGCTCCTTTCATTTCTCCTCGCAGCAGTTCAAAGCGAGAAGAAGAAAGCGGGCGGCTGCGGTGCCAGACAAAGCCCGGCAGTGGCAGGCGGAGCGGGGAGCGCTGGCCCCGAATGTTCTGCTGACTTGGTGCTTCCACTCGAGCGAGAAGGCGCCTGAGCAGGCTGGGAAGAGCCCTGCGGTTCGTGCTGACGAGAGCGGCATTAGCATAACAAAGGCTGAGTTTGGCAGCATCCGGTAGATAAGCTGAGAGACGCAGCAGCACAGTAAATAGAGGCTTTTCTCCCCCTCCTCATCTGCTCTCCCCTCTGCCCCTGCCTCCCTCCATCCCCAGCACCTCCGCCACGCTCCAGCCGCCCGCGGCGTCCAGGACATCCAGAACAATCCAAGCAAGCAGCGATGGAGCTGCCGCGCTCCCGGCCCCCCGAGAGGATGCTCGTGGGAGGGCAGAGCTGCTGGGAGCCGCGGTGCCAGCGACACTCGCTGTCCCAAAGCGAGGAGGGACAGCGAGGAGGGGACAGAGGCCACCTGGGCGCGGGGGTTGTCCAAACTGGCCCAGTCTTTGAGGTGGCACAGCTGGACTCAAGGACGTGGTGGCACCAGGACAAAAACCAAAACCAGCGTTTTAGGCAACGGTCACCACCCCATGGGGATGCTTCAGACTGTGTCTGATACCTTCAAACTGATTCCTGCACAGCAGCTCCTCCTCACCTCGACGCCCTTCCAGCTTCTTATACATTTTTCATCTATTCGTAGCCTTGTAGGTTTTAAATATGTAGTTGTGTCCTTTCCCTGCCCTTTCTCATAATAAGCCAACCCTTTCTAAGATATTCTCGGAATTCTGTTCAGTCTTATTCTTAAAAAGTGAATTTCTGATGAGAACCTCTTGTTTTCCACCAGAACTTAAGAAAATAGGGCAAAGAACCCCCTGGACCAACCCCAAGGGTGGGTTACTGGGATAACTGATTTCCTATTGGATGTACCTGCTGGATATACTCATTAATTTACTTCATAAAATTTACAGAAATCCCTTCTCACGTGCACAGAGCCGTATTTGTGCACTGAAAGCTTCCATTAAAGGGTTGCTTTTATCTTCCCATTTTGACACTGTTGCAAGATTTCTTCCTTTTGTTTGTAGGCAACAGCCTCCTGTATTTCATCCTGAGGCCTTGCTCGGGGGTTATCCCCTGTGGAAGAGCTTAGATTCTGCTTCTCATGCACCCAATTATTCATTTAACACATTCTTCGGCGGCTGTTGCTCAATTCACTGTGAAACCGGGTGAGAATGCACAAAACAAAGGAGTTATTGTCTAATTGAACTGCGTGTCTTCAGCAGAACAGGCTCTGGAAATGGCACTTGCCCTGAGAAAATTCCAACAGGAAGATTTTTCCTGGTGGCTTAATTAGGAAAAACCCCAAAAAAATCAAAACCTCGCTGTCTTTTATTAAACTCTTATCAGTGGTAAACCCCAAAGTTTCCATTTCTTGGCTTAAGAGCTTTTAACAGGGGGACTGAATGTGATCAGTTCTTGACCTCAGACATCTCCCTCGAAATTCTCACCAGGCTCTGGACCACAAATGTGCATTTCCCGGGTTTGCAGACACCGTGCGAAGCTCGGTTTCATTTGCAGCCTTCCTCCCGAAAAGCTGTTTCATTAGGGAAGTGTCACCTGTCCCTCCCCGTTAATGCAGGACCCTGAGCGTTCATTTGGGAGCCAGGGGCAGCAGCAGAGGTGCTGAGTGGTGTCCGTGCCAAATTAACTCCATCGCGTCCGGTCTTCTTTCTTTCCTAAAACAAAGCAGAATTCCCACCCCGAAGGGAAGGAGGATGGGGTTGCCCAGGTGAGCAAAACGACAAAAATATCCTATTCCTTGTTGGGCCTTTAATGAAGCATTTACAAGATCAAACGAGAAGAGGTGCCCTCCCCCGGCCTTCTTAAAGCTGTAATTAATTGCCAAGTAAGCAGCATATAATTGCCTTCCCAAGAGCACCCCGGAGAGCAGAGACACCTCGACAAAGGTGCCGGAGCAAGTGCGGGTTAATTAACATTAGGAATTAAGCGGCTAATTGCATTGTTCTGTCGGGCAGCCCTCCCTCCCCGCGGGGTGGCATTCCCTGGGTGTTCCATCCCAGCAGCAGGATCAATTCCCCCCTCCTGGAACCAGCCCACAGGGATGTGCTGTGTCAGGGATGTGGGCAGCATCCCACTGGTGGTGACCCACAGGACCGTCCTTCAAAATCTGTTGTCATTTGGGCCCCTCCTGCTTCCCCTCAGCGTGTCCCCTGGGCTGGGTGACACTCCTCCAGCTCACACCTCCAGCCTTGAGCCTCCCTCCCTCCTGCCCAGTCTGTAATCTCTCCTGCTGAGATTCCAGCCTGGCTCAGGGTGCTCCCCAATTCCCTGTTCTTCTGAATTCCCGGTTCCCCCCAATTCCCTGTTCCCCCCAATTCCCTGTTCTCCTCACTTCCCTGTTCTGCCCAATTCCCTGATCTCCTGAATTCCCTGTTCTCCCCAATTCCCTGTTCTTCCCAATTCCCTGTTCTCCCTGTGCCCAGCCCACCTGGAAGCTTTACCCTGGAGCACTGCAAAGACACACGGGGTGCTGAGCCTTNCAATTCCCTGTTCTCCTGAATTCCCTGTTCTCCTCAATTCCCTGTTCCCCCCGATTCCCTGTTCCCCTCGATTCTCTGTTCTCCTGAATTCCCTGTTCTGCCCAATTCCCTGTTCTGCCCAATTCCCTGTTCCCCCCAATTCCCTGTTCCCCCCAATTCCCTGTTCTCCTGAATTCCCTGTTCTGCCCAATTCCCTGATCTCCTGAATTCCCTGTTCTCCCCAATTCCCTGTTCTTCCCAATTCCCTGTTCTCCCTGTGCCCAGCCCACCTGGAAGCTTTACCCTGGAGCACTGCAAAGACACACGGGGTGCTGAGCCTTGGAGGAGTGGATGTTAACTCCCTCTGGGAATGCTCTTCCTGGCACTGGACACCTTCCCAAGGGCCCAGCAGCAGCGTCCATGAAAAGAATGAGAGGAGGTGTCCCCACAAACAAACTGTGGGGCTGCTGGTAGATAAACCAGATACTGAGAGGTGAAACAGGCAATGGAGGAACCATGAATTCCAGAGGAATTCCACTGAGTGACACAGATTGTTGCTCACCCAAGACTGTGCTAAATTTCTGGATTTAGACTAAAAGAACAGAGACACAAGGGAAAAAAAACCCAAAACTAGAGGGGGTACATATTGGAAGGGGGTCTGTATGAGGTGATTCAGGCAGTCTGAACCTCTCAAGGACCTCAGCCAAGGGGGAAAGAGAGAGGGAAATGTGGCAGGGAAATTGGGATAAAAAGGAGGCTGCACCCTCCAAATATTTGAGAGACCCTGAGGGGAATGCCCCATGGCCTCTCCCTTTATTCAAATGAAGTTATAGGGCTCCTCTGCCTCCTTTCTGGACACAAACCTCTGGAGTTTGTGGGTTAATTTTCCTGACATCCATGCAGGCAGGGGGTCTGAGGGAGAGGTCTGGCTGTGCCTTGGTGCTTTGTGCCCAGCCTGTCCCTGTGCCCAGGCTCTGCTGCCCCGGTCCCCTCGCAGGTTCAAAGCACAAACCCTTCTCAGTGGAGAGGCTTTACGAGCCTATTTCTTAGATAACAGCACTTGCCTTAACCTCTCCCCTGGCTCTTCTTCCTCTGTTATGTTGCTGTTAATTCCGGGGATATTTCTTCATCTCCTGACAGTCCAAATGCCGCAGCCAGGGTAATAAACAGCACATTAGTTGAGCTTTGTTAGAGTGAACGAGGCTTTCCTGATAAAGAGTCGCCAGGGCCGACAAGAGGAGTTGCTCTCCCGGGCAACATCTTCATCGTGTTCGGCTCCGAGTCATTTCCTGCCTCTCCAGAGCTCCCCTAGCTCCGGGTGAATCCGGGATGGCCCCATTCCCACCCGGCGGTGGCAGGGGAAGAGCTGCCCAACGCTGTGGGACAGGTCACGGGTCTGTGAGAAGAGGAAGAGGAAGCAGAGGAGAAATTGGGCACCCTGAGAAAGCTGGGATGGCCAAACTGGGCAGAGTTGGTTCTCAGGGTGCTCAGAGGAGAAGCCAGAGGCTCCAGCAGTCCAATTGAGAATTCAGCAGTGGTTTGCTAACAGCCCTCAGGTCCCTTTTCAATGATTGTCTCCAGGACAGTCTCCAAGGAGGCACAAGAAGTTCAGTTGGCTTCAGAGAAGTTCCCCAAAAAAGAGCAGTTGGGTCTGTGCTGAGCTGAGACATCTCCCTGCCCTCACAACCCCTCAGCCAGTGAGTGCCCTCACCCTGGGCTGGGGACAACGTGGGTCTAAGGGACAGTGGGGTGGGAATTGAGGCTCACTGGTGGGAGAGGAAAACCTTGAAGCTCATGTTTGAGTCTTGCTGAATGCAGAAATGCTGGTCTGAGCTGGGCAGGCAGGGCAGGCAGGTGGGACAGCATCCCTGCTGTCCCCCAGCTCGTCCTGCCTGCCAGCAGTGCCAGAAAGCAGGATAATGGAGTGTGCCAAGCTGGAGGGGACAGGAGGCAGCTCCTTCATTTGGCCTCTCCGTTCCTGTTTCTGTTTGGATGTTTGAGAAATGTCTTCCCCAAGGGGCCTAATGGAGTAGAACCCTGGAAATGCTTCCAGGCTGCCCAATGTGGCATTACCCCACCAGCTAATTAAAGTGGGGCTGTCCCAAAGCGATGAGTTTGCAGGGAGGCTGCAGGCCTGAAAGACATTGATGTTGCATGGCTTATCAATTTTCAATCTCAACACAGCCAGATATTTATCAGGCTGCAGAGAACAAACACTTGTAATATTTAAAGGGGGAAGACTTTAATGAAATCCATTGCAGATCACCAATTTCTGTTCCCCTGGGCTCATTTCCTTCCTCTTCTTTCAGTCATTTTTCTTTTTTTCAGTCTTATTTTCTTCTCTTTTTTTAGCATACAGTAGTCAATGAGGGAAGGAGAGTTTCATTTCAAATGCCAGTTCCCTTCATCTCCTCCCTCCCCTTTCCCTTCCGAAAGGTTTATGCATTTATTTGGATAAAAGGTTTTAAACAATAAAGAACTGTCTGCAGTAATTTGTGAAGGTAATAGATTATCCTGGGAGGAGGCCTAGGCTGAAAAATTCCCTACTGCAGAATTCAGTCCTTGTCATTTAGTTTTTTCATTAGGAAAGGGAAGGAAGGAGGCCAGGAGAGTCGGAGGGAGAAGAACACAGTTGCTGGGCTGAATTATGAATTATTTGCCAGAGTAAATGCCCCCATTTTTAGGAGCAGCACCTGAATCTGGGCCTTCCCCACCTCACTCCAGGTCAGGGCCACACCGGGGGCTGCCAGGTTATTTCCCCAAAATCACCTCGATGGGACAGAACTGCTGGCTCCAGCCCCGGGAAGGCAACTGGATCCCGTCCGGGATGAAAAACACTGCCAGCTTTCTCCAAGGAGACCTCAGGACGAATTTCCTGATCGGCCGAGCTGCCCCTGGCACGGGATGGTGCAGCAAAAACGCACCAGGAGCTCCGGGCTGGCGCCGAGCCTGCCGCTCAAAACTCAGCTCTAGATTACAGGCCTGGCCTTACAGCGCTCATTAGCGCGACGGGAAGAGCGATGGTAACGAAGGCGGGCTGCCGAAATCGCTAATCAATAGCGAGAGCCTTTGGCTGATTCTCGCAGCCCCGGCCCCGCAGCACCTCCAGCATTTCCCCCGCCGCGTTAATAAACACCCGCTGCTGCTGTCTGGGCCAGCGCCTCAGACTGACTAATCACCTCCAAACAACTTGTAAATGCATGGTTAATGAGAACTGCATGAATAATTGCTTTTTCATTTTCCTGCCTAACCAGGAAAAAAAAAAAAACAAAACCACCCACCCCAGAATGAGATTTCTTTCGCGGAGCTGCCCAAAATAGAAAGTTTTTCCGGCTTTTTTTTTTTCTTGCTGTAAAGGAATTCGTGTGTTAGCCCTCTCTACTTTCTCAAAGCCTTTGAGATGAAATGGAAGAGTCAATATAATCCAAAATAAACCAGATTCCTGTTTGCTTTACACTCATTTTCCTCTCTTTTGAAAGTATTTTAAAAATTAGGTTGAGGCAAATGTAATCTTCGAGTAGTGTTTTGAATGGAAATGGTTTTATTTCCCCATTCTGGGAATAAAAGATCTCTTTGAAACCCGATGTGAAAATCTCCTGGCATAGAAGGGGAGAAAAAAAAGGCGCCTTTTCTATCATTTATTGAAAATGTCTGAAAGAATCTCAGATTGCTGCATTCTTCAAACACTGCAGTCCCTCTCCTGCAGCTCTGGCTCTGGGAAGATGATGGGATTGGGGGTGGGCTGACCCTGGCTGGGCCAGAGCTGCTCTATCCCTGCCCTCCTCCACTGGAGAGCTGAGAAAACAAAAGGGAAATCTTGTGGATTGAGATAAGGATGAGCTAGAAGCTTCTGGCAGCCACTCCAGTATCCCCCCTCTGCCAAACCCTGCCACCCACACCCTGCACAGACTGTGACCCACAGATGGAGACAGACCTCCCAGGACATTACACCTGTGGCCAATTTGACATTTCCAGGGGATTTCTGGATTTATCAGGTTGGTTGCTGTCCCCTTCCAGAGATAGTTCCACCTCAGGAGTCTGGAGAGCAGCACGGGCTGAATGCAAATAGGATCTGGATCCTGTTTATTTGCACTTGCTCAAGCTTCTGTGAGGGTGTCTTATTCTTTTTTAATGGTAAATTTGGGTTGGCTTATAAAACCAATCCCTAATTGAGTGAAAGAAATTCAAGAAGCTACAAACACCCTAAACCAGACTAGTTTGCAGCAGCCTCTAAGCCTGTTTTGCATTAAATCAGGTTTTCTCTGCAAATGAGGCCTTCACTATAATTGCTCTGGAGCAGCTTATTCTGATTTCTTCGCCTCTTTGGCTTTGGTAATTTGTCTTCAGCAAAACACTGAGGACAGACAAAGCCCAGGGGAAGGCAGGGGACACTGAGGAGGACAAGCCTTGCTGGCACAAGCTGTTCCTCCCCTCCTCCCATCTGCCCAGCTCCTCACCAGTGGCAGGAGCACTCTGAGGGAATTCTGAGCCCAGCCCAGCCCAGCCTTCCCCAAGTCCCCAGTCCAGGGTTGGCTCTTGAAACGGGGTTTTGGGGACTCTCTGATGGAGCCTGGTGACTTCAGCAGCACGATCCATGGTGGGGTGATGGCAGATGGGTGAGGGAGGGAACCCTGGGAAAGCAGGGCTGGAAAATGAGTTATTTTAATTCCAGCAGATGGACAAGTCCTGCCTTATCAAAATTCACCTTGTGTTTATTTTCAGGGGCTGGGTTCTCACAGCTCCTCACCCCCAGCAGCCCTTGGGGGATCTCTCAGGCACATCCCAGCCCTTGTTCTGTGTGCTGAGCACGAGGTGTGAATGGGGCTCTGTGCCCCCAAAACACCTGGGCACCTCTGGGCAGCTGCATCCCCATCCCAAAGGCAGAACTCTGCCAGGACATGGGGTGTGTTTTCTGACACCCACTGCCCTGCAGCCTTCACAGCCAGGGGACACAGACCAGAGAGCTGCAGGAATTCCCTGGTGCAGGGATCAGGACACAGAAATCCACGTGCTAAACAAGACCAAACAGCAGCAGGGATGCACTGGCACTTCCATGAGCAACCTCTATCCAGATTTGGGGTGGTGCCTCTGGTTCCACCTCTTTGTGCCCCTGCACAGCCACCCAGGAGATCTAATCCCTAAGAATGCAGAGGAGATTGGGGGGATTGCAATCCCTAATAATCCAGGGGGACAAATCCAGGGGGCCAAACCCTCTTGGAGGCAGCTCCATAAATAAGCAACATCCAGCACAGTTTAGTGAGCACAGCTGGGCTCTCCCAAGGAGTTCAGAGCTAATTCCACCTCTGTACTGAAGACTTTCGATGACTGTTAATGAATTTAAATGATGGGGATTTTCTTTTCATGCTTCATTGCATATGCTCCTCACATTAAGATGCTAATTAAGAATCCATCAGCCCAAGCTGGGAATGATGTGGCCACGGAGCAGAGTGGAGCTGTGACAGTGGCTTTGGGGGCTGCTCAGTGGGACCTTTTGTTGAGTCTGATAAATTATTTGCTTCCACAAGACTGCTCTGTACAGGTCCCATGGGGAGCTGAGATTTGCTGTGGCTCTCATGTGTCAGTGGCTTGTTTGATCCCACTGGGGTGTCTGAGGGATGCTTGGGCAGCCCGGGCTGTGTGTGAGAGGAAAGGAGGGCACAGAGAACAAATCCCTCAAGGGCCAATGAATATAAACTCACCATCACTGACAAGGAAAGCCCCTGAGCAAAGTGTCCCCAGCAAACTGTTGGAGTGTGTGAGATATTCTGGATAACAACACAATTTTCTGCTTTTCTGGTGTGTTTTCCACGTTTGATCACAGCTGCTCCAGGGCAGGTGGTGCTGTTGTGGTGTTTTCAGGTGATTCAAAGCAAGGCCTTCAATTATTTTGCTGAGTTTTGTTTGCTTTTGGTTGCAAGGATGCTTCCCAGGTGCTAACACATCCCACCCTCAAGCATCCTGTTAGTAAGGAGGGTTTGGCACTGGGATGTTGTGGCATTGCAGGTGGGAAATTCCCCTCTCTAATCCACCATACCCTGTCAGGACCTCTCAAAAGCAGTGGTTGAGAAATTACTTCTAAAATCTGGGCTGAGCCAAAGTCTGCGACTGCTTTTTAAAAGTCAAGGGGAGGGTGAGAGAGAAGAAAAGGTTTATAAATCATGAAACCTATTAATCTAATCCTAGAACAAATTTACCAATTCTAAAATGGATTTTCAGGGATGATGGGAAAAAATGGATTTTGCAAATCTTAACAATTAGTCCTTCTTAAAAAGCTTCTTGCTTCCCAGAGCAGCTTTGTGCTCGGGACAGTTTGGTGAGAGATTGTTCCTGGCTGCCTGTGGCCTCTCGTTATGAGAGGGATTGCAAATGCTAATTCTGGGGCTGGAAGTCTGCTCAGTCCTCCAGGAATTGTCAACGGTGTGAGGAAATGAATTCTCACACTTAACCACTGCTGCTCTGCTTTCTGAAGAAAATACCTGTCACTGCAAATGATTTTTAAAACAGTGATGACACGGCTGAGATCTCAGATTTTATCCTAATGATCCCCATACCTCAGGAAAAGACCTCCCTCCCCAGTTTTATCCAAATTTTGGGTAGAGTTACAGCTCCTCCTCGCTCCTGGAAAAGAGGAAAGCTTTGGTGCTGGTGTGGTCACTTCAGAGCCGTTCATTAAAGGTTTTCACAACACTGTCACTATTTTTGTGGCATCCATCCAAAAACTAGACGAGCAGGAGAAAAAAAAAAAGGCTGGCCTGAGGAGCGAGGAGCTTGTTTTGCAGTGGAGCCTCTTGGCTTATTAAGCTCAGCAAAACAGAAGTTGAGTGGGCACAGGATCACTCCCTCTGTGTGCATCGCTGCGCGCGGCTCCGAGCAGACGCTTACATGGAAAATTGGCATGGGGGGAAACAGGCAGGAATCCATTTCAGATGGCAATTTAGCAAAGGTTCTGCTGGCAGAGGAAGGGAGGTGGCTGTCATGGGTCGTGATGACCCATGAGAGAGATGCAATCTGGGTTCTGGGCTCCTGAGCAGTGCGTGGCACCACGCGGGGCCAGAGGCGGATGGAGGCACACACGGGGCACTGTCTCTGCTGCTGCTGGAGCTTGTTTATCCCGGGGCTGCTGGAATATCCAGGGCCCAGTTGGTGGGGGAATTATGGAGAGGCTGTCCGTGTGTGTGACAAATCAAAAAGGACGCGAGAAATTAGGAAAGGGAAACGTTTATTTTCTGCCTTTTGAATGCGTGTCGCACCCAGTTGAGAACAAAATTAATTCATTCATTAAAGGCACTCGCCGTGGCAGATGAAGTGGCAGAGCCAGATTGGGGGTGGCTGCTGCCTCACTGGGGGAGGCTGAGGGCACTGATGGCACAACAGGGAGCAGAGCACGCTCTGGTGCTGGGATGGAAGCTCAGCCAGGAGGTGCTCCCAGCCAAGGAACCTCAAGGGGCAATTTTGTCTCAATCATGTTTACACACGAGGTTTTTTCTGCCTTCGCTGCACAGCTGCTCATGGTAGCTCAGATATTTGGCTCCTGGTATGTCTGTAGAGGCTCCCACATTTCCTTTCCTGTTTTCAGTCTCAGAGACAGAGACGGTGCCCTGTGCTCCCTGATTGCTCCTGGGGGTTATTCCCTCTCCAAGGGAGGCTCTTCCTCTTGTGCCAGCACATCAAAGAGAATTTTCCCAGGGCTTTGGGGACAGCAGAGGTGCAAACTGTCCTGTGTGAGGAGTTCTGTCAGCTCCCTAGGCTCAGAACAGGCCACATTCCAGCAGGAGAGCAGGGCAGGCCCCATGCCCAGCCCCTCTTCCTTCAGAAATCCCTGGTGCTCAGCAGCCCCGGTGGCTTCCACACCCCTCCTGCAGCTCCCAGAAGAGGCAGATCTCCCATCACCCCTGTGCCCCAGAGCTGTGATCACAGAGCAATCCAAGCTGAGGAGTGGATTCTGACACGCTCCTGGCTTTTCCAGCTTTCTGGGGGCGCTGCTGGGGATTTACAGGCGCACAGCTCGCATCTTGTGTTTATTTGGGAAGCCATGAATAGAGCAGAGGCTGGAAACCAGGGTCTCAAATGTCATTCAAAGGCCAGCTACAACCTCACCTGGCTGCAGTCTCCCAGCCCTCTTGGCTGCTGGATCCACGCCACAGCACGAGTGAAGCTGAGTGCCACAGACAGCTCCCCTCCCTCTGTCAGGAGGCCACAGGCACTCCCTGTATCCTTCTGGAGTGGGCAGGATGGCGGTGCCTCACCTGGGAGCGAGGCCAGGGCAGCACACTGGGCAGGGCCAGCTCTCTGTGGAGACACAAACGTTCCCAAGCCCACCCCCACAGCTGGGGACTCCCCCTGGAGCCCCCAGGCCCAGCCCAGCCTCGGGGTTATGGGGATGCAAAGGCAGCACGGCTCCCAGGCAGCCAGGAACCCCCAATCCTGGATGGGTGACAGCTCCACGGAGCCAAGCAGGGCAGCAGAGGAGCTGGAGCTGCACAATGCAGGCAGAAGAGCATTTTTGAGAGTTTGCATCTTCCCCTGAGAAAAGCCTCTTCTGGGTCAGAAGTTCACGTCTACAAAAGCTGGCCTGGTTTGTGCTGTGCTTCTGGATTCCTCTCACACGGGGAGGGCCGTGAATGATGTCCTCTGTCAGCCCTAACTGGCAAGGAGATTCTGCCTCATCCTGGCAGACAACGACCTGGCTGAAGTTATTCATGACTTCATCAGCCCTTGGCCAGACTGCAGCCCTGCCTGTCTGTGCCCAGCCAGCCCCACGCTGTGCCAGAGCTGCTCCTGCCCTTCAGGTGTCCAAATCCACACAGGACGGCCCAGGGCACCTTCTGTCTGCTGCCATGAGGGGACAGCCCTTAGGCTGGATGGGAGCAGGGCCAAAGGAAGAAAATCAAGGGTTTGTAATCACTGAGAGCACTGTGGAGGTTTTGGTTGTGAAGCTGATCTTGTGTTTTCCCATAAGGAGAGTTCAGGAGCCACATGTGGATGCACAAAGCCTTTGTCTTCTGATTTGTAGCCACTGCAGCTGATGCAGTGACGATTTTTTGCCTTTTCTTTTATATACCTTTTATATATCCTCAGTGCCCTTAGCATGCATACTTGTAATTCCTTACGTCTGATAACTTAATATAGTCCTGGTATTCTGTTAGGCCAGGAGACCAAACGTCCTAAAAGCCTCGCAGCTGGAGGCTGGAAAACCCTACATTGTCTTGTGAAACCAAGGTCCCCTCTGAAATGCATCCTGTAAACTGGGATTAGGCCCATCCTGGAAGGAATACTTTGGGATGGGAGGATATCACACTATTCATTCAAGCCTCTCATTGGGGCATCCTTGTTAGATACGCTAATTTGCAAGGTCTGTAAATTGTATACCTGATCTATCGTGTGTGTGCATTGCAGCACGCTCCACCTTGGCAAAGTGGTGCACCATAAGGATCCATATTACACACTGANAAAGGAATTGTTTTGTCTCCCTACTTTGTGCAGAGAGCTCACCAACCCTTCATAAGAAACCCAGAACTGCACACTAAACCAGCACAGAATCCAAAAAATATAAAAGCCAGAACTTAAGACATCAGAGGTAAAAACCCTTTATCCCTTAACCATGTCTGGCTCTTAATTTTAGGACCAAGGAAAAGGCATCACAGCCAGGCAGGATCTCCAGGATCTTCACTCCAATCTTGCCGCCACTGCTCTTTTGTGAGCCTCCGCGCTCTGCCCCCAGACATTCATCACTGCCAGCAGGCAGGGAAGTGGGAGCAGCAAACTGGGAACTGAGCTCTCCTGCTCAGCACCACTTGTTTATTCATCGCTGCCTCTCCCTCAGCTCCACAGGACTTTTCATCTCCGAGGCAGGAGAGCCCTCGCACACTCCAGCCTCCAAAGGATCCTCAGGCACGCCGGGAAGCAGCCACCTCTGGCTGTTTTGTTCCCAGCTCTGAATGTGTGCCTGGAGAGAGGGAAAATGTGTGATCTGAGATGAGAAGGGGGCCGTGATTCTCCCGCTCCTCCTTCGGCGCTCTCCAGACAATGTGCAAGGGAAAAACAATTTGTGCAGAAGAAACAGGAGCAAGGAGCTCCCTGGCGCTGGCAGGGAACAAAACACACAGGGGAAAAAAGGCTTTTGAGGAAGTATCAACTTGGGAAGAGTGGGAAGAGGGGGCAGAGCTGATAAGGCACAGAGCTGGAGAAGGGAGACAGGCCCAGCTGGGAGGTCAGCTCAGGATCTGTGTCTAATCCTGTGGGTGAAAGATGTTCCTTGAGCAGGAGAGGGAAGTGTGCATGGGATGCCAGCTGGGAGCAGAGAGGATTTCTCCTCTCCCAGGGGACAGTCTGGCATAGCTGAGGGTGGCACCAGCACCTCCTTGGGTGCCAAGGGACACCAAAAGGGACAGTTTCCTTTCCTGCCCTGAAGGAAACTGCTCTGCCCAGGTCCCTGCTGCTGCCACACAAGCAGTCATCACAATTTGGGGGTTAAAAGCAGAGCCTTCCTTTTGTTCTCCATTGTGGTCCAGCAGCAAGGCAAGGCACACAGGGGGCCCTGGGCAGGGGACAGGAGGCTCCCCTGCAGTGGCTGACACCTGACTGTCCTTATTGAGCAGCCATCGATCAGCTGGCCCTGCCCACGGGGTCGATGCTAATTAGTCCATTTGCATCCAGAGCTGGATGCCTGTGCGTGTGAGGGGGTGCCAACGAGGCTCATTTGGGCTGAGAAATGGAGTTTTAATTCAGCCTCTGCATTCCCTTGCACTCTCTGGATGCCCCAGAGCTTCCTCTGTCCCCAACTCCCGTGGTTAGAGGAGACAGTGAAGGCCTGGGAGAAGGACGAAGGGATGAACTCCCAGATTTTGCCTTATTTGTAGCCCAAATTTGGTGCCTGATCTCCAAGCGGCGTTTCCTGATCCTGGAAGCAGGAGGGAGGAATCCAAACAAAATCTGTGCACCATGTGCCTTGGCCACCGAGATTTCCATTCCATGCTTCTGCTTCTCTGTCCCCACCCACCATCTGATTTAGGCACTTGCTGGGAAGCAGCCCTGCTCTCTTTCATCCTGCAGGGATGGCTGCTCCACTCTGACACTCTGGCCTGACCTTTCTTAGGTAAGTTCTGCCTTTCTGCAGTTGTGGTGCTCACACATGGCCCAAAGAGCTCCTCTGAGCTCCCTGCAACGGGTTTCTGTTCTCAGCAGCTTCTATCTGCAAAGCAATTGATAACAACAAATAATTAAAAATGCATTTCTGTTTCAGCAGCCTCTGGGTGCTCTCTGTAGCAAAACCAAGAGCTCGTCAGTGTGGAGGCCCACAGGAAAATGTGTTTTTCTCAGCTGTGAAGTGTTGCTCCTGAACCTTTTTTTATTCTGGTCTGTGTCCATCTTATCTGCTGCTGTTCCTCAGGTCAGGGGCTGCATCCTCTCTGGCTCTGCACTGTGGGATGCCAAATGCAGGCAGTTTGTTGTTATTTTTCCATGCTGTTTGCTTGCTTTTCTTGATTTTGGAGCTGAAATGACATGCAGAGGGGATGGAAAAGCTCTGTTGCTGCTCTTAAATAATTCCCTGTGTAGATGGGCTGCTTCTGGAATGTGAATGGGCTTTCCTGATTTAGCTAAATCCACTTCCAGCTCTAACCTGCTGCTTGGCCTGGGGTCAGAACGTTTGTGAGGGGAGGTACCACAGGGCAGCTCCACCCCAAAATTCCAGCCTCCATCCCTGCCGTGTTCGTGGTCAGAGCTGACCAGGGGCATCTGGGGAGTGGCCACCAGGACGTCTCAGAGGACACTGACCCCAGCCCTCTGTCCTGCTCCAGCGTTTCTGTGGCATTTACTGATTAGCTGTTAGAACAAAAATAATGCTGTTTGCAGACGTGGTTGTGCTGTGCCGAGGGTGACAACATCTCCCACGATGTCTCCCCACACAAGGCAGACCCTGCTGACCTAAACACGGATCCAGCAGCCTCTGGAATGTCCCTGCTTGTCCCCTGTGTCCCATTTCCCACCCGGGTGCTGCCAGGGGTGTCACTGCTGGCCGTGCCACCAGCACGTGGTGCCCACGGGGCTCCAAGCGCTCCCTGCACAGAGGAGTCCCCAGAGGAGGGACAGCAGGGCCACGTCCCCTGCCCCAGCCCGGCGTGCAGTCCCCGTCTGCAGGATGCCGGGAGCCACTGGGTGTCAGTAGCATCCCACTTCCCGGCCGCTCGTGGCCCTGGAGTCGGGAGGATGAGTTTTCCTCCATGGAGAGTGGCTCCATGCCCCTGGAGAGCGGCTCCATCCCTCTGGAGAGCACCTCTATCCCTCTGGAGAGCAGCTCCATCTCTCCACAGAGCACCTCCATCCCCCTGGAGAGCACCTCCATCTCTCTGGAGAGCACCTCCATCTCTCTGGAGAGCACCTCTATCTCTCTGGAGAGCACCTCTATCCCCCTGGAGTGCAGCTCCATCCCTCCACAGAGCAGCTCCCACTGCTCACCCGCCGGCAGAGGCAGCTCCTTCAGCCAGGGCAGGATGGCACCGGCCCCAGCACTGGAGCTGCTGGTTGTTAGCTGTGTTTTCCCACCCCGTGGAGCTCCAGGGAGGGATGGCCCCAGTCCAGGAGCTGCAGCTGAGCAGTGGGATACCCTGTGGAGCCTCAAATCCTTCTCAGGGATTGAGTGCTTGCCCTGCCTGCTTTGGCCAAGGTGGCTCCTTCTCACAAGTGCTGCCAGAAAAAAAGATTTTCCCTAAGTCACCTCTCTTCCTCCAGCTCTGAACCTGTCCCTGCACTGTCCGTGTCACCCGTACCACTCCTCACCCCTCCTCACCTCAGCCTGAAGGTGAGCACCCATGAGGTGCTGCTGGCTGGTCATTTTCTGATCATGCTGGGTTTTTTTTTTCCCCAGCCTTTAAAGGTTACTAAAATGAAGATATTTTTGCAAGGAATATCACATGTGGGGTGACATTTCTGGCTCAGACCAGAAGGAATGCGAAGTCCTGTGCCCCAGGACAGCCAGTGAATGCAGAATCCCAGCACCCATGGAGAGCTGGCTGGAGCTGCCTGCCCAGCCTCACTCACAGCCCAGATCTGACCCCTGCCTTCTGCTGTGTGAAAACCCAGCTGAAAAGCTGCTCCTGTTTCAGGTAGAGCCCTTCAGTTCCTCCTGGTGAAGATGTTCCATCTGCTGTCAATAATTCACCTTGAAGTGAGGCTGTCTCCAAGCCTGCAGCTCTGTCTTCCGTCACCAAGATCAGATCTGCTCGTTGCTGCTTTCCCTCTCTCCCTGTGACTCCCATGTCCTCCTGCATCCACCAGGCTGCCCAGGGATGAAGGGTCTCTCTCCCACATGCACAAAATCCTTGAAGTTATTAAAACAGAAGGGGAAATGTCTGAGGTCTCCAAAATTATGCTGGTCCCTGCTCCTGGCCAAGTGCCTGGGTGCAGATGGTGCAGCCTGTGGGGTCTCTTGGCTCATCTGGTTGTGGAGGGTGATTTCCCCCAGAGCATTCCCTCCCTGGCATGGGAATCCAAAGTCAGCAGGGGAAATGGAGTTTAAATCCACAAGCAGAGCGTGAGGAACCCCCATCTCCTGCTCCTGTCAGCAGGTCCCTGCTTTTCCCAGAGCTCCCGGGGTTGGAAGTGCCCATTCCTGCTTCCCAGTAATTGCTGTGTAATGCACTTTCCAGGGCCATTATTCCTGGGCTGCAGGGCACTCATCTCGGGGAGTTAATGGTGTCATGGGAGCTGTGGTGTGAGGAGGACAAGCCCCATCAATCCTCTTCCGTGCACAAAAGCCCTTGATCAAAGGGTATGGGGTTAACTCTGGGGTGAGGGGAAGGGAAAGGCTAAAAGCCCTGTTTGGAGCTGGTGCAGGGCTCTGGCACTCACAGGGCAGTGGGGAGGAGGAAAGTGGAAGAGGAAAAACCAGCACAGTGATGTAGGACAGAGAAAACCTTCTGCTCTTTCTCTTCAGAGACTTTCTCCATCCCCAAGGGATGACAGAATTCCACACAAGTATTTTTGAATTCAGGTTTATTTCGCAGCAGCAGAGTGGTTTTAAGTTTAGATAGGACTGAAACACTCTCCAAATCTGCCCAAGGGCTTGTGGATCTGTGACCTGGAGGTAATTAGCTGGGTATCAGTTCATGTGCTGAACTTGGAGTGATTCTAGTTCAGAGATGCAGAGCTGTGGTTTGATGCCCCCATCCCACACCAGCCTGGTGGGGAACAGCACAGAAAACAAACTGGTGCTGAAAGAAGAGCTCCCTGCATCCCTCAGCTCCTTATTTTTGGGCTTTGTACTTCCCTTTTCTGTTTGCTTCACTTAAGCATCTTCAACAACCAGAACTGTAAACTCTTGGTGGGCTTCTTTTTTCCCTCCTGGCCCAGAATTTCATTGTTTTTCTGGGAATAAGTATTTATTTTTCTCTGCTGTTGCTTTCTGCTTTCATCCCTTTCCTGCTCAAGTCAGCAGTCCCCCTTCTAGTGAATCTGGTCTCCCCTGAGACATTCCTGATTTTTGATCCCCTTTTCCATACCCCTGGCAGCTCGATAGTTTTTCAGCCTTTCTTTCCTCATTCCCAGCCCTTTACATTTATTTATTTTCAGTGGGACCTCTGGGTGAGGCGCTGCCTCCCGTAGCCCACCCTGATCTTGGCACAGAGATTGGGAGCAAGGGAAGTTTCCTCTGGGATGGAAGGATGGAGTCCCAGGCTCTCAAGGAGGATGTGCCCTCCTGGAATTAAATCTCTGGGTGGTGGAGCTGCCCCCATGAGCCCTTTTAAGTGTTTGCTTTCCCTTTTTCTTGTCCCTCCCCTGATTTTTATTTGTGGACCTCGTTTCTCCGATTAACCTCGGGGCCTGCACAGCTCCTAAGAAAGATGCTCTCACTTCATTAAGAGATAATGGAAGCTGTCAGAGGTTTGAAGGATTGCACTCGTGATGGGAGCAGGAGGGAGAAGAAATATATTCACAGCAAAGTTACATTTTCATGTAAATTGTTTAAAGATTTAAATGGTTTCTATTAGGAAGGGTCACTGGGCCTGTGCAGAGGCCTAAATTAGTCCTTCTGTGCAGAACTATAATATTGTCTATAAATGAAAAAGAATAAAAAAAGCTGTTAAAATTTTTTTTTCTCCCACTCTCTCATTTCAGCTCTCATTTTTTTCTCCATCTGCCTTTCCAGCAGCCTTCTCCTGATTTTCTTTCATTCTTGGGTCTCCCTGTTCTCATCTTCAGGCTGGGCTTGGCAATTTGGCTGTGACCCGGCCCTGCCTGAGCCGAGCTCTGCCCAGGCAGCCCCAGGCTGCAGTGGCTGCTCTGGTCCCCAAACACCTCCTCACGAAATGCAAACGCTCTGCTTTGGGTTTCCAGGCACACACCTGCCCCCCTGGGAGCGGGAGGCCCAGGTGATCAGTTAATTTGCTAATGACTATCCCAAGCGGGTTGTTGGTTCTCCTGCTGACATATGTTAGGTGGAGTCACTGCTCCATTCCTCCCTGCAGGCCGGTTGGTAATTCACCCACAAACACATCTTCAGATAAATAATCACAGGACAGCAATTTGCCGGGGTATTCACGTGCCAACGTGGTTTTGCACACACCAGTGCCCTCCTGAATGTGATGGCACCCGTGGGGATGGGCCTGTCCTCCCCCCTGGGATCCCAGCCCTGCTCTGGCTCCAGCCTCATTCCACAGGCTGGGGACAAGGGGATTTGCCTTCCCCTGGGAGCCCTGGCTTTTAGGATGGGGCTCTTGTGCAATCTCTGCTGGCTTTGCAGATGTGTGTGTCAGGAAAATTAATGCACAAACACCAGAGGTTCATGTCCATAAAGGAGGCAGAGAAGTCCTGTAACTTTATTCAGATAAAGGGAGAGGCCATGGGGCATTCCCCTGGGGTCTCTCAAATATTTGGAGGACACAGCCTCCTTTTTATCCCAATTTCTCTGCTGCATTTCCCTCTCTCTTTCCCCATTAGCTGAGGTACTTGAGAGGTACAGACTTCCCAAATCACCTTATACAGACCCCTTCTAATGTATACCCCCCCTTTTCTTTTCCTTGTGCCACTCAGTGGAATTCCTATGGAATTTCTGGTTCTTCCCATTGTTTCTTTCATCTTTCAGTATCTAGCTTTATTTACCAGCAGACCCACAGTTCGTTTGTAAAGACAAATCTCTCTCATGAGACATCTCTCATGTTTTAAATTCCTTTCATGTGGGACTGTGGCCTCTAAATGCTCCCTGAGAGGTGGTTTCACCTGCAACCTGTGAGGCAGGAATCTGAAGGTGCCTTCCCTCCCCAGTGCCCCCTGCTGTGTCCGTTCCTGAAATTGGGTGTCTCTCAGGTCCTGTCTCGCTGTGTGCGTGCCCTGGAGCAGCGATGGAAGGGTTAAACCACCTGCACCTCCCTGCATTCCCACCAGGGCCGCATGCCGGAGGAATAAAAGAGCTTTTGGGCAATCAGTGATTTAATTTACAAGGAGCTGGACAGACTTTTCCCCTCGGAGGGCAGGAGCAGAGCAGGAGGCAGGGAGAGGTGTGTGCTGTGTCCTGCAGCAGTCCCTGAGAGGCTGCCCTGATCTGCGGGCTGTAAAACCGCCTCAACTCCCCAGCACGCTGCTCTCAGCAGAGTTCAGCCCCCCGGCTCATCCCTGCCATGCAGAACAGCAGAGATCAAATTCATCTCGCGGCTCTGGAGGCTCAGCTCCAATTACGGGAGGTGAGGCGCTGATTGCTCCTCACACACACGCAGGAGGCACCGCGCAGACCTCTCCGGGGTGGGAGGTCCTTGGGGAATGGCAGGAGGGAGAGGGGTTTGCATGCAGATCACTGGGAAGGCAGCGAAAGCAGAGGCTGAAAAGCTGAGAGGATGAAACACTCTCTCTGCTGGGTTCTGAAGGATTTTGGCAGAGGCAAAGCTGGGCCAGCCAGCTGGTGGAGTAACAGGCCTCCAGTTTTGATCCTGGGCAAGAAAGAAAAGATGCCTTTTGCAGTTTGCAAGAGCTCAGTAGCAGACCTGCCTTTCAGGAAGAGCAAATCCAGAATTCTGAGCAGATTTCAAGGCAGTTAGAGAGCACAGAGGGAGGCACACCCCAAATATCCACCCCAAATGACAGCATTGCCATAAAAAAGGCACCTTGCAGCTGGCTGTTTCTGGGGTACAGAGATTGCTCGGGATCTCCTGGTCATCAACCTGAAATTCCCTCAGTGAGACAAAACATTCTGCCCTTCCTGAACAGATCTGGCTTTGTACTCAGTTCCTCATCCCCTGCTCCTCAGAACTGCAGTGTGTCCCACAGATTTGCTCTTTTCATGGTGAAGGATCCTCTAATTCCAGCTGAAGGGTGTCCTTGGGCTTTTTATCTCCATCTCTTCAACTGCCAGCCTCAAATAACTCCTTTCTCTGTTTCCCCAAGCGTTCCTCTCAGCTCCCTGCTCAGGCAGCAGCTCCATCCCTTCCCTTTGCACTCCACTTTTGCCAAACCCTCGCAGGTCCTCAGGGAGGATCTCCCCCCACCATTGTCCCACCTGTGCTGCTTTCAGTCAGTCTCTGTTGAGTGTGGTTGGTTCAGGACTCAAAACACAGCTTTTCTCTAAAGGGAACATTTCCCCTGACACCTTCTACTCTGGAATTTGCCTTTTCCAGAGCCACACTACATCAGAGATTTATGAGAGGCAGGTTCATCCCTACCTTTCCCTTCCTTGTTTCCAGTGTCTGAGCTCCCAGCTCCGAGCAGAAGCTCCTTTCACAGGAGATTCTCTGCAACTGCTGTTCCTCAAGGTCACCCAATTTTTCCCACAGGAGAAATAGACTCCCTTCAGCTTTGGGGAATCAGCAGTCTTCCTAAAGCCAATCTGTCTCTGCGTGCCAAATCCATCAACGGAGATGCCAAAGAGACGAGTCCCAGGGCCACTGTTTGAGGAGCTGCACTTGCTCTGCTGGATCCATCTCCTGCACTGCAGGGCCCACACAGATTAGCTGGCCCAGGTTTTCATGCCTGAAAGAGCTGGTCCCCTTTTCCAAGCAGGGTGCCAGTCATTGTCGCCAGGTTTGCACTGATGAGTTCAAGATCTACCAGAGAAATTTCATTTCCAACCCAGGAGCAGCAGCCCTGAGTTCCTGTCACCAGCTCTCCCAACGTGGTTTTGCTTTTGGGTTTTCAGGGGAGGAAATTTTGGTGGTTCCTTCAGGCCCTCTCTCATTTTTGGCTTCTTACTGCAGAGTGTGGCCTTGTGGCCATTGGGGGATGTGTCTGAACAGCACATGACCCATCCTTTATAAAAGCTTATTATTTTAGACTCTTGTTCTGTGCTCTCCTCCAAAGGTGGCTGGAAATGCAAGTGAACTCCTGAGGCCAGAAGAAAGATTCTTTAGCTGTCACGACTGCTCTGCCCCATTTCCCTGAGCGTGGGAGCTGTGTTTGGTAAACTGCAGGCATATGGTCCCACTCCCAGTTTGTTGGATGCAGGAAAAGTCCTCGTTGCCACCTTGGTAATTTCATGTGCTAATCCATCCCAAATAGCCCCAGCTACTGACCTGCTTTAACACCTCCTTCCATTTCACCGAAATGGCATCAACTTCTGATCGCTGGCCCCATGTCTATTTTCTAGGTCAACCTCTTCTGTAATGTCTTCACATTCGCTGAAATCCTACTAAAATAGCCTCGTGTCGTCCTGGATCAGTAACCATTTGGAGACAAAGTCTGTTTATTATCGTGCTCAGGAATAAGTGGTGCCTGCAATAAGCAACATTTGCTCTGCAATCTGTGCCTCAAAAATTAAAGCCTCCACGATGACTCAGTCCCAGTCTGACTGGGTAGATCTAAACTCAGGCTCCAGCACGACCTACAAACTCCTTGCAGAGTTCTCTCCCCAGACAATTTTTATTTTCACCAACCTAACCCATCCTTTCCCTCTGGTCTATCCTTGCCAGAGTCTGATTCCAATAATCTGATGCCAGTCCCTGTGTGTGGAGGCAGGAATGATGATGATGTGATATCTCCAGGTCCCTCTGTTCCTCCCAGAGCTCTCCTGAGATTTGTCAGCCTTCATGTCAGCACTCAACACCCAAACCTAACCAGGGGGAATTTGCTCTCTGGAAATAGCTCAGCATCCTCAAACCTTTCTCCTGGTATCAGGCCTTGATGAACCTGTTGGATTGCAGGAGCAGCCCTGACAATCACTCAGACTCCCCTGGAATCCCTGCAGCCCGGGGCTGGCGCCTGCAATCAGTTCCTGAGGGATTCTGCTGCTGTTATTGTCCCAAGGTAAAGCACCATCAACACCTTTTAGCTTAAATTCTTCTTTTTTTCTTCTGTTTTTCTTTGCAGATCCCACAGCCTTCTGCTCTTTGGTCCCAAATATGCAGCAGGCTCAGCATTTCTCCCTACAAGCCCCCCTCACTGATACCTGCCTGTTCCCGAGGTTCTGCAGGACTGCTTTTCCCCCCTCATCTGGTTTTCCACCTGTTTTCTGGTCATCCCATTTTCCTCGAGCAGCATCCTATCCCTCTTTGGCTTCAAACCATTGCTCTCTCCACCGTGCCTCCCTCTTTTCCGCTGAGCTGGTTCCACACTCCCATGCAGAAGATCCTGCCAGCCTGGGGCTGGGATCTTTGGGTGTAAACACTTCCTTTCAGGAACACGTCTAAGAATGACACAGATGCCAAGCCCCCGGAATCCTGTTTATTACTAATTGATTTGTGGGGCATTTCTTCTCATTGTCACTATTTTTCCAGATTTAAGCAGTGGAAAATCTCCCAAATTCCCTCCCAGGCACTCTCACGTGAGATCTCCTGTTTGCTTTCACCTCCCTTCCACATTTTTTATTTCCCCACTTGCACTCGATGCTTGTTCCAACACATTTTTTCCTCCAGCTCAGCAGCTGGAGAGGATGCTCAGGGAAGGGGCTGTGGGTGGCAGCCCAGGATGTGGAGGAGGAAGTTTTCCTTTATTCCTGGCGTGCTGGAGGGGCTGAGTGAGAGGGGCAGAGCTGGATGTAGAAGCTGATGTGGCTGGCAGTGTGCCACAGCGCCCCGAGAGCGGAAGGGACACCCCAGGTAGCCAACACCCCCCCATCCCCTCCTCCCACTCCCCCACCCCTCGGCTGCCAGCGCCTCTGAGCTCACACCACATCTCCAGCGACCCCCGTGTCACCGAAGGACACCATCAATATTATATTTTTTTGCAGACATTATCTCAGAGTCAGTTCATGCCTTGTTGCAGGTCGGGCACGTGGCCGCCAGCGCGATCCTCCAGCCTTTGGCGTTGCCCGGCGCCGCCTGGGCGTCGGGGAACTTCTTCAGCTCCTCCACGGCCTCTCCGCAGAGCCGGCGGAACACCGGCAGCCTCTTCTTGGCGTCGGGGCAGCCTCTCGCACCCACGGCTTCCATCTCCGCGCGCCTGGAGAAGGCGAGGAAGGCGGGGAGGTGCCGAGGGAGAGAGGAGTCGCAGTCTTCACCTGTGCGGAGGTAGCGCTGGGCCGTGGCCGTGCGGGACGCGGGGCCCTGCGGAACGCTGCTGGCACCCGCCCTGTCCAGCGGGTGGGACGCAGGGATGTTCCTGCAGCTCTCCAGGAAGATGTAGCGGATGTCCCTGGAGGTGTGGTAGGGTGTGCATTCCGGCAAGGGCAGGCTGCGGGCTTCGCACTGGAAAGCTGGTGCCGACATTGGTCCTGGTCTTGCGTGGGGATAAAGCACACAGTTAGCGGGGTGGGAGGTGAGTCAGCTCTGTGGGAATTCTCAATAAACCTTCCCGTCTTTTCCCCCTGGAAAAACACGATTTCCAGAACCCTCTCTCTCCCTGCCTTCTCTAAACTGACCAAGGAACAGCAACACGACTCTACCATAAACTTTCACAGCAAAATCAGGAGATATCCACCAAACTTAGGCTTTGCTGTGTCTGTATCCCAAGCTCTGGTTCACAACCGAGTACAGCCACCACCAGCCCGGGTGTGGGAGGGTGCTGTCAGAGGCAGACAGGTTGTCTCCATCCTTTCTGGAGTTCCCAGGGGGAATGAGTAACCACTGAATGGATTTAGGATCTGATACTGTCTCTTTGGGGGCTGGCCGACCCTGTGCACTCCCAGCCAGCCTTTGGTGTTCTTCCATCACGACCCACTGAATATTTCAGCTCTTTCCCAGGTTTTGTACATTTGTAAAATGCAGATTCTTGGGAGGGGGGAAAAAAATCCCAACCTACTCCGTGCTTTGATACCTGGCTGGAACCTCCAGAGTTGACAAAGAGAGAAGGCGACCAACCTGGCTCATGGATAATTCATCTCATGCATAACTCATGCCCACACATTTCATGGATAATTTAGGATAAGGGCTTGCAAGATCAGGATCTCACATGGAAGTGAAGGGTCCCTCCTGAACAAAGCTGATGGCAAACTCTAACTGTGGGACACTGAGTTCCTGCCTGTGGCAATGTGTCAGTGGCTGGGAGAGCAGGAATGGTGTGGTTCCTCGGATGTTGGCATCTCCCAACCTGGCCAGACTCAAAATGTGTTTTGTACCGTGTCCTGTCTCTGAGAGTGGCCAAAATCTGATCAATCCGAGGAGGTGCAAGCATCCCAACTCCACCAGGAGGTCTTAAAATCCTGGGGTTTGTCCAGGAATCCACAAAAAGCACCGTCCCCTGCAGCTGTGGCAGACAGAGGGATGTGCTGCCATGGGCTGGACCTTCTCCCAGCAGCTGGGATGTGCCCTAGATGGGTTCAGGACCATTCAGTGACCACTGAGGACTGTTGGACTGGGGGACACCGGTGCCTTGAGCCACCCCAGAGCTCTGGGAGAGGGCAGTGGCCTCAGCTCCCACAGGGTTTGGCTGCTGCAAACCCACCCAAGTCACCGTTCTGTGCTCACGTTTGGCTCCATCCGTTTTCCTGCAGCTTTGGTTGGTGTCTCTAATAGAGGCAGGATGTAATTAAGCATTTTTCTCCTCATTTGTTATTGCTGCTCTTTTCTCCCCTCCCAAGCACAGTCCAGAATGGGGTGGTTGAAGTTTTCTTGTGAGAGAGCAGCAGGATTTCACGCAGTGAAGGAAGAAATTTGTGCTCTGAGACTCGGCCACACCATGGGAAGTTGTTTAAACCACCAGCAGCGAAAGCACGCAGCACCCAACCAGAGCCCAAACGCTGAGATTCACAGGAGGTCAGATCTTAAAGCTCAACTCCCAGGCATCAAACATTTAAAGAGACCAGTGGAAGGCTGAATTATTCAAATCACCCGACGTGAAGCGTTTCCCTGCGAGGAGAGGAGCGCTCTCCTTCCCCGGCTCATTTTCTCTGCGGGGTGTCACAAGTGCTAAGGCTCATCCTGCCTTCCCCATCCCCCCTTAGATGCTTGGAACAAGTGAAGCACTCCCAGCTGCCAAGAAAAATTGAATATTTATGAATTCCCTTAATCACAGAGGCAGGGACCATTCCAACCAGCCTAGTTTGGCGATGTTCTGGCCTTGCCTCCTGGAGAGGATCAGGACTTGCTCCCACAGGTCTCTGTCACCGCCCTGGAGCTGCTCAACAGTGGCCAGGGCAGGTGGCAAAGCCCAGCAGTAGCTGCAGGGATGGAGGTATTTCATTCCTACTCCTGCACTGCCTTCTGGGATGAGAAATACAAATTAGTTTGCCTTGGGAGCAGAGAAGCAACCAGTCCTGGGGAAAGTGTCCTGACTTTCCTACTGTTTCCTCACTGTTGTTATCCCATTATTTCCCTGCACATGGTGTTTGTTTCAACCTCCAGAAGAAGAGCAAGCTCAATACAGACACCTAAGCAGTGTTTTTTCCCTCTCTTTCTTCCTTTTTACCCAGTCTCTTCTTTTCCATTTCCCCAGCTTGCAGTAACAGAAGGAACTGGAGGAATTAATCATGAGGAAAGAATTTTTCTTTGGTCAAAATGAAATCCAAGTGAGAAGAGCAGGGGGTTCACTTTTATCTTCTTGTGTTCCAGCACGCATGGAAATACATTTTTTAATTCCTCCGAAGCATTTGGTATGAAAGGAAGAGCTCTTGGGGTTTTTTTATTTTGATTTTTTGGGGTTTTTTCAGTTGGGTTTTTTGGGTTTTTCAGTTGGGTCTTTTTGGAGGATTGTATTATTTTTTTTGTTTAAGATACTTATTACCTTCTTTTAACTGGCTCTATCACGGAATGTTCAAAAACTCTGGCTAAGAAAGCCTCTGAACCTGGGTGTCTTTCATGCAGGCACCTGTATAAACCATTTGTGGGTGCTCACAGCCTTCCCAGGTCAGAGAATTGTCAAAGGCAAGTTGCTTCCAGTGGAGTTCACTGAGCAAATATCTGGCTTCTCAATGAATTTCCAGGGAGGAAACAGGGTGAAAGGCTGCTGCTGTGGCGGGAAGAAACCCAAGATCTTCAAAATCCCAATTTTTTCTTAAGAAAAGCTCCAGTGAGGGTGGTTCCAGCCTGGAGAACTCTCCACAAGGAATGTGTGTGCATGGAAGGCAGGAGGAGCAGATGACTGGCATGAGTCAACCTTCTCCCCTACTCCCACTCCCGAGGCCACCTGGTTTGATGGAGCCTTCTCTGCTCTCAGCTCTGCCCTCCCTGGAGCCAGCAGGAGCAGAGCAGCTGCTCAAATATTTATTAAAAAAACTGATGTTCTTACGAGACTCACCGAAATCCCAGATACTTCTCTGTTTGGTCCTGACAGGAGATTAATGTCTTCAGAACACTTCCACGAGGAGCTGGATGGTATCCACCCTGGCTTTGGGGATTCTGGCAGGGGCTACGTGCACCGATGCTGGAACATTCCGTTGTCATGTGGAACCCTGGGCTCGTGTCACAAAGGAGCAAGGCCTGACCTTGTGTGGCACCAGTGTGAGGCTTTCTCTCTGCTGAGATGTTGGGCACGGCCAGGATGGGAGGGATCTGAGGAGCAGACAGATCCCAGGATTTCCCAGCACCTGGCTGGAGGTGTCTCTGTCCCTAATTAAGGAGTGGCAGGTCCCTCGGGGAGCAGTTGTCCCATCGGATGCTGCGTTGTGGTCTGGTCACACCAAAGGGGTCACAGCTGCTGCCCACACATGTCACAGTCCCCTCTGTCCCTCGGCCAGACAAGCAGCCACCCCCTAAAGGGACACCTGAGCATTGGTGGCACCATAAAAGTGCCCACACACCACTGTGGGATCCCTGCAATTGTGGGATTTGGGGACATTTTGGCCACTCCCTTCATTTCAAAGTTCCCCTGAGCAGAGGCTGCTTGTCCTGGGATAACTCCTGGGCAAGCAAAGATCCTTTCACACCTTGTGCTAATGCTGCTTCCAGGTTGAGTGACAAAACCCTGGTCCCTCCTGTCAGCACAGAGCTCCAGAACTCTCCTGGCTGGTGAAGGTACAGCAGAGCCTGGAGTGCTTCCGAAGGGCTCTGGCTTCCTGTCCAAAAACATTCCTTGCAGCTGTTAAACAGCTTGCTGCATTAAAAGCCATGAATGAAGTGGAGTCGTACTTGTAAAGAAATAGGTTGCAGGAGTTTTAGCACTCTGGGAATTGGGAGTAACAGTGCTTTGTAAATTGGATCTATTAAATACTTAGTGATATCAAAATTTCATGTGGTGCTTTTCTTCAAAGAAATCCGAGGTGGCTCTGCTCATCAAGCACTTCTCCCTCAGACTGACCTGGCCTTCCAGAATGACTTGAGAGATCCTATTTGATCCCAAGCTAATTCCTAATGAGATTTCCTACTTCCCCAAGAGACTTTTATGCAGACATTTCTCAGCTTTGAGGATGTTTTTCCAACACCAAGCATGGACAGAATAGTCCTGGGCCTTGGTAACCACAAGCCTGGATGTGAGGGAGATGGTTCCTTCCTGCAGTGGGTGATTCCTGTTGTGACATGGATTTATTGAGGTCTGGAAACAGAGTCTGGACCCAGAGACTGGGTGGAATAAAAGGATAAAAGGGATTTATTGAAAGGATCCAGCTTGGGCAGTGCAGGAACCCCTTGGGGCTGCACCCAAGTCAAACCCACACATGGGCACAAAATGGATCCCCGGGCACGAGGCCTCACATCTTTATAGGTTTTGGTCCATCAGCACATTGGAGTTAATTGTCCAGTTCCAGCTTCAGGTGATGAAGCTCCATCCTCCTTGTTTCCTCTCTTTCTTCACTGTTGTTTCCACTCCTGGGCCTAAAATTTGTCCTTGGTGCCCAGCTAGAAAGGAATTGTTTTGTCTCCCTACTCTATGCAGAGAGCCTCCCAACCCTGCATAGGAAGCCCAGAACTGCACACTAAACCAGCAGAGAACCCAAAAAAATGTAAAAGCTAAAACTTGAGGCATCAGAGGAGGAGGCTGGGATGGCCCCGCTGAGTTTTGGCTTTGTGAGGGTGGTGGCTGCAGACCTCCAGCTGTGCCTGGCAGGCCCCGGATTCCCCAAATAACAGCAGGAAATGGGAACCATGAAATCAGCGCGTCCTGGTCACAAATGAGCCAATGATCCGGGGAATGGGAGCGGTCCTGCTGCTGCTGGTGGTGCTTGCTGGGATTGTCAGCTGATCCCAGGGCTGCCTGGAGCTGCAGAGCTCCTGTGGTGTGGCAGGGACCACCCCAGCCCCGAAAAACTGGCCTGCAGTGGGATGGAGCCTTGGGAAGTGTTTAGAATGCACAGCATGTTGCTGAAAAGCCAGCCAAGATTCTGGACTGGAGACTCAGTTTCACATCTCTCCAAACTGGAAATAGGTGAGTGGAGAGAGAAATCCTCCCAGCTGGAGCCTCCCATGCCCAGGCACCCCCCAGGGCTGGCAAACAGAGCCCTCCTCCCACAGCCACAGGTTCTGGGATCCCCCTGCATGCATCCCTGTTGTTTATCCCTGCCCTGTGTTGGTACAACAGGTCAAGCGCTGGGAAGAGGCTGCCAGAGATAATGCACACCCTGTCATAGAAACAACATCATCAGAAGGAAAACTGAGGAGATAATAAACCGACAGGAAACCTGAAGAGTGAGAAACAAAAGAGGAACAGAGAAGAAGTGACAATGTTATCTTTGTTTAATGCTCCTCTGAGTCACCATTAGTTATTTAAGATATTCATCTGCCAGCTCCCAGCTCTGTCAAATTAAGAGATCCAACGGGCGCTGGGTGGTTTTTTATTCATTGCCATACAAGCTGGTGTGGCCCGAAGGGAGAGGGATTTCCCATGAAGGACAGATCCATCGTGGTGCAGCCTGCTTTGGAAGCCAGGAGGAGGCAGTGCCACATGGGAGCACACGGGATTTCTCCTGAGTATTTCCGTGGTAGATTCACAGAGGCTGTGACACAAGGACAGCAAGGATAAGGACAACATCAGGGGTAAGGAGAGCAGCAACAGTTCCCACAGCTGGAATAATCCAGATGCTTCATGAACAAGGCACAGGGCTGGCAGCATCTCGGGAATCCCTTTGGAAAGAGGTTGCCAGGTGGGGGAAACCAGCTCAGATGTGCTGCAGGTCCCCCAGGAGAAGGAGCGTGGGTCCATTTTAGGGTGACCAGGTGCTCTGGGAATTGAGAGGGTGACAAGATGTGGTCACAGAGAGCATCAAACCCCACCCCCAACCCCTCCCACACCTGCGCCAGGTGACACCTCTGAGCCTCACTTCTCTCCCAGGGACAGATCTCCAAGCCAAGAGGAGACACCCAGGAGCCAGGTGTGCAGGACCACGTGTGCAGCCACGTGTGCCTGTTTGGAGAGGCCTCTTCCCTCTGCCTTTTGCTCTTGCCAATTAACCCGGGATCCAGGAGAGCAGCAAGAACATGAATTTAACATATGGGCTCAAAATAGTCCAGGCAGTGTTTCCCTCAGGGCTTTGCAGGGAGAGAGGAGGCACCTGGCAGGGAGAAGTGGTGAGGAGGGAGGAGAGAAAGGAGTCACGACTGCCCAGCTTCCCTTGATTCATGCCTGTGGCAGAAGAGGGGGGTAAAAAAGGGTGACAGGAGGCTCAGAGAGCCCTGGCTGGGTGAGGTTTCCCCTTGCAGAGCTTGGACAGCGCTTGGAGCAGCATCTCCCTCCGGGGGAACCAGAGGTCTTCAAACCGGCGAGGCGTGGGATTAAATAAATTAATGAGCTGAGGAAGGTGGATAGGAACACTCATGTGGCTGGTTAAAAGAACCCAACCCACGAGAACTGAGGATTTATGGCAGGGGTCAAAGGCTCCCAGTCCTTGCTGGATCCAGGCTGAAAGCTCTGCGGGGTCCCTCACTCCTGAGGGGCTGCACATCCATTGCCAGCATGAAGGAGCAGGACAAAAATGATCCCAAACAAATAATGAGCAGCACAGCAGCCAGGAGGGCTGCACAGGCAGATAATGTTAAAACGTTAAACAGCAGCTTTAGCATTGTCAGGGGCTGCTGCTGCAGCCAAAACAGAGCAGGGGAAGATCTGAAGCATCAGATGGGGGAAGTTCACATAACCCAGAGGCTGATCTGGGCCCTGCAGAACTCCTGCTGGACTATCTGCTGGACGGCACCATTTTGGCACGTGCCAGTCCAGCAGGAGCTTCCCTGCCCTGACGAAGGAGACTCAAACCCACCCCTGTCCCCAGAGCAGCCTGGGCTGGCACTGGGCTGAGCAGTTCCCCTGTGCAGACCCCGAGCTCGAGATGTGCCGCCAAAAATCATGAAGCCTCAAGTGGCACCTCTTTCTTGGCTGGACAAAGACGTGAGAGCTGAAGCACCCCTCCTGCAGAGAGGATTTCAGTGAGGCCAGGGCAGACCCCGTGGTGGGCTCGGTGCCAGCAGCCACACGTGCCCGCTTGGCATTAACGGGGCCATCCTGCTTTGCCCCGTGGCCACCTGCCCAGCGACCCCCCCCCAGCCCATCTGACACACGCTGTCAAACATCTGCTGGATCCTAATGACTCTGCCCGGCCCTAATGACTCTGCCTGGCCCTAATGACTCCGTCAGGGCTGCGCTGGAGGCAGTGACCTCGGGCTGGAAGGTACCCGAGCCCATCACCAATCTGCCAGCCCAGCTGTCACCCCCGGGCACAGCGAGGCCACCAAAGCCTTCCTGCCACCACACACGAAGCTCTTGCAGCTGAAAACACCTCCAAGAGGAGCCAGCAGCTCCCTGGGGGATGTTTTGGAAAAGATTTCGGCGCTCTCACTTGGCAAAGCCCCAACCAAACATAAAAACTGTGATGTCCCCTACTTTTATTTTATGTGTTTGTTTTATTTGGGGTGTTTATTTTCAAGGAGATTACCAGTAAATTTAATGTCAATACAGTTAATCCCCATATATATTTAGTGAGGGCAATTAGCTGGCATTTTTATTAAATATACACAATAGAGAGGTGGATATACAGTTTATACAGTATAATTAGATATATACACACACATAAATAGATGCATAACTCTGTCTGCAGCCTGTATGGGTGAGGAAGGACCAGGGTAATGTGCCATGACAATATTTATCTCACACCATATTTATACCCTGAGAGCTGGAGAAGCACAGAGGGGCTCCACAGAAACAGCCACGAGCAGAGCGGGTGTGCGAGGGAGATGGGGGCAGTACCAGGGGGATTTTGGGGGAAGAAAAGGGGTTTGGGACCTGAGGAGCCAGCAGCAAGGAGAGACTGAGTCATTTAGAGGATCCAGACCAGAGGGAAGCAGCTGCTTATCTGGAGCAAGGAGCACAGGAGGTGGTTTGGGTGCATTTCCCCAGTTTGCTCGTGTTGTTTCTGTGCGTTTTGCTGTGATGGATAAATTCCTGTTGCTGTGATGGATAAATTCCCTTTGCTGTGGTGGATAAATTCCTGTTGGATATCCTGTAAATCCTGTGTGTGAGCAGGCGGAGAGTGGAGGAACCCTCCTGCCCCTTGCCTGGTGCCAGAGCATCCCCTGAGTGTGGCACCAGCCCCGAGCACTGAGCAGGAAAACCTGGAGCCCTTCAGCACAGCCCAAGTCCAGTCTGGGTCCAGGTGTGGGAGCAGATGTTGGAGGGAAAGGCAATCTCTGAAAAGCAAAAGCTGCCAAACTCCCTTGGCTTTTTCTCCAATATTCTTTCCTGGGTGAAACCCTGCTTTGTTCCAGCTGGAGTCTCGGTGGTTGGGGAGGTGTGGTGGGGAAGTGGTTGGATGATTTTCTGTTCCAGCCTGGCAGCTGCCCTCTGTTTGGAGGGTTCACCAGCCTCTCCAGAGCAGAGAGGCTGAGGGAGATTTGGCATTTCATGGTCCTGCAGCTCTCAGGTCCTCTGGAAGCACAGGCCAGCAGCTGAGGGGGCTGCTGGGTTTGAGGACAGAGAGGAATTTCCTTTATTTCCCATCCCTCCTTGAGAAGTGCCATGAGATGTGGAGTCAGACAGCATTTCTAGACTTCATTCCACCAGGAAGAGAAGGCACTCTGGAGATGATTTGAGACAGATTTCTAAACCCAGAAAAGTCTGACCCCTCTGGAAATTTTCACACCCTTATTCCAGTTTTGGAGTGAGTGCAAGTGTTTGACCAACGTGCCTCTCCCCAAAAGACCACTCCTTACCTGGATACAGCCAAGCCTGGCACTCTGCAAGCTTGCAAAAGCCTGCAGCATTTGTTAAACATGCAAATTATAGTTTATCACTAGCAAGAATAAAAACTGACACTGTCATTTCCCCTGTTCAGCCTCCCCAGCAGCCGTTCCCGTTCCTGCTGGAGCTGAGCAATGGGAGGTGCTCATGCGTGTGCCTCCAACTCCATCATCCCAAACCCCTGTGAGGGCAGAGCTTCCCTTTCTCGGCATCCAAAATCTGGGGCCCATCCTCTGGTGGCCCATCCCAGAGCCAGCCCCGAGGACCGACCCTTCCTTGCTTTAAAAGTCAATTTATTCCTTTTTGTCCTCCTTCCACCTGTTCCTTCTTGGCTGCCACCAGCCTGGTTTTCAATCACGCAGAGCTCTCACTGTGGGTTGCACAGGCAGTGTTAAAATCCTGCCTGCAGCTACTCGTGGTGTGAAGCTGCCTCCAAAAGACTCCCAGAGTCCTCAACATTCCTCTTTCCCTGTGAGCTTCTCCAGCGTTGTCCCAAATACAAATGAGTGGCTGAATCCTGGGATCACGTTGCCTCCCTTCAGCTCCATATCCTGCTCCTCCAGGGCAAAGAATGAAACCACCTCCTCCACCTCCTCCTCCTCCTCCTCCTCCTCCTCCTCCTTTCCAGTTCTGCTCAGGGAATTTGATTCCCAACCACAATTTCTGGCTATCGATTCCTGCACTCCTCACTGCGGTGGGAAGTGACCTGTAACCAGAGCAGCACTGGTGGGTTTATCAATCTCCTTAAGATAATTAGGAACACGGGAAGGTGGAGAAGGGAATAAATGCTGTGAGTGAGAAGAGTTTGTTTACCACTCAGTGGGAAAAGCAGAGCCAGGCAGGGAAGCCCTGCATTTCATCATGGCCATCCTGGAGGAGCTGGCTTTGGACATTAGGTCAGGATTTGGGAATATCTGTCCTGGACTCCTGGCCCATTGGGAACAGAGGCCAACTCCTGCCTTAGAAAGATCTGCTTGCCTTGGGGCAGCCATGAGAGCCCAGCCTGGGTTTGGAAGGGTTGGATAAGAATCTTCGTGACCATTAACAGATGCAAACCACAATAAATGCCCTTTTCAGGCAGATCCCATCCCTGCAGCCCAAACCAGCCCCTCTCCCAGTGCCCTGCTGAGGAAAGCGCTGCTTGGCACACTCACAAGCAGCCCTGGAGGGATAATTATCATTTTGGCCTCTTTGCTATGAAATGTTGCCTGCAATTAATTCCCAGCCCAGGAGGCAGACCCTTCCTGGGAGCAGGGCTGGGTTTGGGGCTGGCTGGGATCAGCCAGGAGCGAGTTCCTGGTTCGGTTCTATGGATCTCCCCCGATCTGTGGCTCAATTGCTGTAAGCAAGCTCAGCAGTCTGAGGGTGATTAAATGACCCGGTGCTGCCAGAACAAACCCCGAGGCTCCATTAGCAGGCTGGGAGCAGCAGGTTATCTGCAGGTGTGTTCAAAGCCCTCGTGGTGCCCTTGCACAAACAGATTTCGAGGGTGCAGGAGGTGGCTGGGAATGGAGAGTTAAAAATGAGAATTAAACCCACATCTCCTCAAGGCTAAGACAGGGCCTTACCCCCAAATAATCACTTTGCTGCTCCTCCACGACCTCTCTGCGATGCAAATAGCTTTGCAGTGGAAGGGCTAATTCATTCTCACAGCTAAAAATGATCATTGCTGCGAGAAAGTGTTCTGGGCGGGAATCCTTTGCGCAGCAAATAGCAGTATTAACAGGTTCATTTTCTCCCAGCAATGCTATCAAAAGCTCTTTAGGCTGCTTCCAGCACACAGCACAGCCTGCAGAAGGGGTGGGAGATGTGATTGCAGGCAGACCTCCCGCCTCAGCCTGCAAAGGCAGCGCAGCCCCGTGCTGGGAACATCCATCCCGAGGGCTGGGAGGGTCCCTGTCCCCTCCCGAGGTGCCCCTGGCCCAGGGATGGCTCCGCTTCTGAGCAAATATTTGGGGAATTTCTGCTTCTCTGGAGACCAGCAGGCAGCACTGGGAATGGGGTGGTTTCCCTGGACAGGACAGCTCCATGTCCTCCTGCCCCAGCTGATTTTGGGATTGCTGGCCATAGTGGTTTGCCTGCACTCAATTGGTGTGGTTAATTGGTGTGGTTAATTGGTGTAGTTAATTGGTGCAGTCCCAGCTCTAAACCTCACATCCCACCTCGGTATCTCCAAGCTCTGGGTGGAGGCCAGGTGTAAACCACTATCTTCTGCACTTTTTCCAGCAAATGAAGGAATAAGTATCTGAATCCCTGAAATTATTGGGTGGATCATTGCCAAAATCCGGGAAGGAAACACGAGCTGCTGATCCTGTGTCTGTCCAGGAACAGCTACAGGTGCTCCAGCTCAGGTGGATTTGGAAATTGTGTGATAGATTTGATTTGGGGCTAATTCCAGCTGCTTTTTAGACATCATCCCAGGGACTCTGTGACTTTTGTGCAATGCCAAACTTTTGAGCATCAGAGAATGGGTTGGAAGGGATCTTTAAAGGTGCTCAAGGCCAACCCTCAGCACTGAGCAGGGATATCTTCACCAAGATCAGGTTGCTAGAGCCCCATCCAACATGGCCTTGAATATTTCCAGGGATTGAGCATCCACCACCTCTCTGGGCAATAAAAAAAAAAATTGCTTTCCTTAAATCTAATCTCGATTTTCCATTTAATTTAAAGCCACTCCCCCTTGCAGCGGTATATTCCTTTATAGGATGGCACATTTGGGGTTTGGGGCAGGAGAGGGGACAGGGCTGAGCAGCCTTTGCCCCAGAGCAGTGCCAGCACCAGGCTGTGGATTCCCAGAGCCCAGGGACGAGCTGGAAGCAGCAGCTGGCTCTGAGCAAACGCTCTCCAAAGGTCGGCAGCGCTGCTCCCTTCGCGGGAAAGCCCACACGCCTTCCCCATGACAACCTGTTACACGCTCCAAAGGAAAACAATATTGCTCTTTTTTTTTTTTCTTCATTAGTTCCTGGGTTGCCTCTTGCGTTCAGCAGAGCTGCTGCTTCTGCCTCCTCAAATCCAGATCAAGGCGTTTGGGGTGATGGGAATTCCTGTTGATCCCGTGGTGCTGTGCCAGCAGATCCTGGGGCGAGCTTGGCTGAGTTTTCTTGGCATTGCTGGGCAAGACCAGAAATGGGGAGAGCGAAAAGCTGGGATCAGAGAAATAAATCTCCTGCTCCAATTTCATACCACAGCGATGCAACTGTCAGGAAAATGAATCCACAAACTCCAGTGGTTTGTGTCCAAAAAGGAGGCAGAGGAGTCCTGTAACTTTATTTGAATAAAGGGAGAGGCCATGGGGCATTCCCCTCAGGTCTCTCAAATATTTGGAGGGTGCAGCCTCCTTTTTATCCTAATTTCCCTGCTGCATTTCCCTCTCTTTTTCCCCACTGCCGGAGGCACTTGAGAGGTTCAGACTTCCCAAAATGCCAAAAGACACCCTTCTAATATTTAACTCCCTCACCCTTTTTTCCCCTTGTGTCAATCAGTGGAATTCCTATGGAATTTCTGGTTCTTCCCATTGTTTCTTTCATCTCTCAGTATCCAATTTTATTCATCAGCAGACCCACAGCAGACAAATGTTTGTAAAGACAAATCTCTCTCATTCCTTTCACAACCCCGGAGTAACCTGGCAAGGAAGCAGGAGCTGCTAGTCTATGGGGAAAGAAAAGGGTAAAAGAAGGATTATGGAGAATTATGGCACAACTCCTATGGAAAAGGAGTTGGAGAGAGATGTCCCTCTGTCCTCCACAGTGTCCACCTGGCACGAGGAGCAGCTCCAGGGCAGGAAAAGGAGCCCCAGCACCATCCTGGGGGACAGCCAGTGCCCAAATCCAGCCAGCCCCAAACCCTGGCTCTGGGGGACATTTAACTGTCCCTCATCTCAGGGACAGCTTGACCCCAGAGCATCCCAAGGAAAGGCTGAACTAGAAATCAGGATCTCCACTCCTGGATCCATCACCTGACCCCAGAGCATCCCAAGGAAAGGCTGAACTAGAAATCAGGATCTCCACTCCTGGATCCATCACACGCCCCCTCAAGCACCTCGGGCAAATTGCTGAGGCTTTCCACAGCAAAACAGCATTAACAGGCCTGGCCTACTTTGCAGGGATGTTTTGAAGACAAATTTGTGTTTCCCTGGGGAAAAGGGACTCGTGGAAAACCTGTTCACCAACCAAAACGGGGCTTAGCCTCCCCGTTTGTAAATGAAGTGCTAAGGAGCTGTCTCCAGGGAAAATTTTGCTTTTTCTGACTTTCTTTTTTTTGCTCTTTTTTTTTCCTCCTTTTCTTTTTTTTTTGTCCCATGGAAGCAAAAAAAAAAAAAAAACAAGACAATAAAAAAAAAAAAAAAATAAGTCCATCAAGATAAATTCCTGGCTATCAAATCAAAAGATCTTCGGTAACCTCTTCAGCTATTAAAGTCAAATAACTATCATAATGAGCACTGCAGTTTCACTCATCTCAGAAGATAAAATAAGAAAAGCCAGGCCAATTTCTTTTTGCTTGCCAGCAGATAAGAGCCTGACCCAGATTGGCAGAGCTCAGCTGCCTCCACAGCTTTGATTTTTCTTGGGGGAAGCTCAGTTCTGGCTGGGGGACCCCCGAAACCTGAGCTTCCAAACCTGGTGGAGGCCCAAGTGTGAAGGGGAGCACCAGCTTTGCTCTCCCACTTTTTCTTCTCCCTGAACACAAAATCACTTTAAAGACTAAAGAAAAGGGAAAAACTGCCCTGCTCCAAGTTGTGAGCGCTGATCCCTTGGGAATTGCAGCCTGAGGTGGAGAAAAACAGCAATTAATGCTTTGGAGAGGACGAGGTTTGTGCTGTGCCGCCGATGCCTTTACATTAATTATACTTAAAAGTAAATTCTGCCAAGCCTGACACTTTGGTATCATAAAAAGTTCCTTTTGTCACTTTTGCCCCTTCTTTTTGGCATCCCTCTGAGCAGGCAGGAGAGATGGAACGGGCTAAAATAATGCGATCTGATTGAGTAATGAATAAAGATTAATGAATTTTTGCTACCGTCGATGATTCTATGGTAATTGCTTTAATAATATAAAATCATTTTCTGCTCCAAACTATGATTAATGATACCAACAGAGCATTTGAATCATGGGCCTTGTTTTTTTTTTTTTTGGTAAGTTCACTGATTAAATAACTAATATAATAGTTTACTCTTAATTTTTCTATGGGCAGCAATCACCCACCAATTAATTGGGGCACCAGGGTTGAGTGAACCTATTGTTTTGTGTTTCAAAACTCTCCTTCATCTCTTGACTCCTCACCAACACAATTTAAAGGAGCAACAGCTTATTTTCCATTTTTTTTATTTTCCACATCAGAAAAATGTTAATTATATATTTCCAGGGTAGTGGGTTGTTGGTGAGAGGTGAAATGGAGGACACTCATTTTAGGGTGAGATGGAGACAGAGCGAGCAGGATCCTGTCCCAAAGCCAAGGGCAGAAGAAGAAAAAAATATATTTTTCACCCCATTTTGGGGCAAAACCATCCCATTTTGTAGATGTTTCGTGTTCACTAGACCTTCCTGGACAAGGGGTCCTCATTTGCACCCCAAAATCTCCACATCCTGGAACTCTTTTTGCTTCTTTGGCACCAGAGATAAATCAGCCGAGGCCTCCCCGCCTCTGCGGGGTGTTAATGAAGCGTTTAATCATTTACTGTTTCTCTCACTCTGCCTCCTTTTTATTTCGGTTTGCAGGAATCAGAGAAACACTGGAGCGTGGCAAAAGGCAGCTATTGAACGTCTGCGTCTGTTATTTGCCCCCATGATGGGGAATTAATTGCCTTTTGATTAATGAGCCCCTCAGAGCTGGGCCTGAGCTGGGACTGTGGGGAAGGAGGAGAGAGAAGGGGAAGAAAATCAGCTGCTCTGCTCCAGCCTTGTTGTTTTCTGGGCTGCCAAGAAGGGGTTAAAGAGCCAAAAGCTGGATGGGGAGGGATGGTGGGAAGGCAGAGAAGGCAGGGAGAGAAATCTTAGTCCTGGCATGTGTCAGGGGAGAGAGAGAGAGAGAAATTGAAGCAGCAGTTTTAATTCTGTGAGTGCTTTCACGCCCCTTGAATGGAGAAGGGGAAAATTATTTAATTAAAAATATATTTACTTTTAATGCAACCATCAATATTTCCATCCGTGCTGATTGTGGAGAGGGGTTGTGTGTTTGCATGTTTAAACACTTGGGAGCTCTGCCTCTAGATACTCCTGCTCCAGCAGAGAGGAGAGTGTGAACATTCAGATCCTGAGCACACCCAAATTCCTATGCACACCCAGATCCTGAGCACACTCAGATCCAGAGCACACTCAAATCCTGAGCACACCCAAATTCCTGTGCACACCCGGATCCTGAGCACACCCAGAACCCTGAGCACACCCAGATCCTGAGAACTCTCATCCCTCAGCACACCCAAATTCCTGTGCACACCCAGATCCCTGAGCAAACCCAAATTCCTGAGCACACCCAGATCCTGAGCATACTCAGACCCTGAGCATACTCAAATCTTGAGCACACCTAGATCCTGAGCACACTCAAATCCTGAGCACACCCAGATCCTGAGCACACTCAGATCCTGAGAACTCTCATCCCTGAGCACACCCATCCCTCTCCACACTCTGATCCCTGTGCACACCCACTCAGCTCCCCTGACTTCCCAGCTTTGGAGCCTGGGTCCTTTTTGGCAATTCCCAAAGAGGATTCCCATTAACAGCCTCCCACCCTCCGGACCTGGCTCTGACACCTATGGATTTCAAGTCTCCCATGGGTGTTTTGCTGTCAGGACCTTGCTGGGTTTCTTTTGGAGCCAACCCTGGGGTCCCAGTGCACCCCAGAATCCATCCCTGCTGTGCTCCTGGGGTGGTTGGGGTGTCTGGGTGCTGCTCAGTGAGGTGCTCCAGGGGCGAGGCTGGACCAGCAGGAGCATCCCCTAAACACAGGAGCTGGGAGCTGCCCCTGCTGCTGCTCCCTAAATAATTCAGACGGTGGAAAATGGCAGGATTCAGAGATTCTGCTACAACCCACCAAGAGTTGTACAGTAAAGCTCCTGCAGCTCTTTGGATCTGTATTCCTTCCCAGTGTCCAAACACTTCCCAGCTCCCCATTTGCCTGTCTTGTCCCTACCCTACAGGATGGATTTAAAGGATTTCTCCACAACAGCCTTTAAATCTCCTGGCTGGGCGCTGCTGAGTGGTGGCACACTCTGATGAGGCTCTGCTGGCCTCGTCCTCCCCCCGGGGCTGACCACACAAGGACAGAGGCTTTGTGTGAAATACGACTCCAGAAAGTGGAAACAAAAAAGTTTGGCTTGTGCAGGAAACAAATTGCCTTTGTCAGTGTGACCTTGAAGCTCAGGCACCAGCCCAGTAGGAATGGCAGCTCCTGCTCAGATATCATCCCTCTTCCCCTCTCCAAAGAAGCTCCTGTCTCCCAAGACTGGCAGCATCATTCCTTATTTCCAAGGCCTGCACTGCGTTGCTCTTATTTCGTTGTGTATTTGCTGGTTTTCAATATTTGCAAGGCTTCGAGGAACAAGTCCTCCTTCCCTCGCGGTCTCTCTGATGATTCCCAGCCCCATCCCCACCTTCCCACAGCTCTCAGGGATGCAGGGCTGGGTGGGAATCACAGCTGGTGATGCCACGAGGTTCCCAGCTCCCGTCCAGCAGCTCTGCCTCTCCTTGTGGATGCAGCTCACGGCTCCCTTTCCGCTCTCATGTTTCAAGTGGAAAATTTGGTGAAAACAAAAAATTAGCAGGACATTCTTCGCGGAGCAGCAACAAGCAGCACAATCTATTAGCAACAGCCC
>VXBQ01014221.1:0-22785 GCA_013400175.1 Phainopepla nitens | reverse complement strand
AAAAAAAAAAAAAAAAAAAAAAGAGCCAAGCAAAAATCCAGGCCAAACCCAAATGTTGAACAAATAGAGACATTTTCACTTTGGAAGCAAAAATCAAAACAGATCTGTTGAAAACAGAAATAATTTCATCTGAACAGCACCACTTACAACCTGATTGCTAATTCCACGCCAGGCCACTGGCATGGAACCATGAGGAGCTCTGCAGCAAAACTCAAAGGAGCAGCTAAACCTGGCTCTGGGCTCCTTCTACGTGTGGCACCGGGGTTTACCCCACCAGGTTTCCCCCTAATTTCAGAGCAGTGATTAATTGGCTGCTTTGGAGGGTGATGAGAGTCAAGGATGTGCCACACTGAGCTTGATGTTGGTGCTGCTCCTCCCTGGAGGTCACAGTGACCCCAGAGGTGCTCGGTGTCACCGTGTCTGTCACAGCAGGAGCAAAATTCCTGGATTTTGGCTCATCCCAAGCTGGCAAGCTCAGCTCCATGAGATTCTTCCCCTCTTTTGTCAGCGCCTTTTCCAAGCAGGGTTTTGGGAGGATGGAAATCCCAGGGTCTGCCCAGCTCCAGAGCCTCGGAAGCAGGCGGGAAGAGAGCTGGAATTTACACATAAACATCCTGGCACGAAGCCACCTCCACAAGGGGAAAAAAAAAAATCCGAACAGAAAGAACATGAAAAATTAATAAGGGTTTTAGACTATTACATTTTCCAGGACTTGCTGGATCGTGGTTCTCAATTCTCAATCAATCACATTTCAATTGGGCTGATTAATTTTCAGAAATGCTTTGCTGGCCGCCTCTGATGTGCTGAAGTTCCTGGGGAGATAAGCCAAGGCCAGGATTGGAACTGGGGAGACTCATGAGAGGGTTCCAGGGCTGGAATTGAGGGACTCATGAGGGGGTTCCAGGGCTGGAATTGGGGGATTCATGAGGGGGTTCCAGGGCTGGAACTGAGGGAGTCCTGAGGGGAGTCCTGGGGCAGGAATTGAGGGGGTTCCAGGGCTGGAATTGGGAGACTCATGAGGGGGTCCTGGGGTGGGAATTGGGGTATTCATGAGGGAGTTCCAGGGCTGGAATTGGGAGACTCTTGAGGAGAGTCCCAGGGCTGGAATTGAGGAGGGTCCCAGGGCTGGAACTGGGGGGGCTCACGAGGAGGGGCCCAGCACCCGAGGCTGCCCAGGGTTGGAGCAGGATGGGGATGCAGGGATCCATCCCGAGGAGCACCAGCGCTGCCGGGCTGGGCTCAGCTCCTCCGGTGCCTTCCACCTGCTCCATCCCATCCTCTCCTCCTTTTCCTTGGCCTGATTGCCCCGGCCTGGCCGCTGGCCCGGGGTTAAGGAGAGCACTTTATTGTGCCTAACGAGGCGCTTTGCCCAGCCAGCCAGAGCAGCCAGCTCAGCCCTGGATTGTCTTTCCCTTTTTATTGCCCAGCGGGAGGAGCACGGGGAAGGTCTTTATGTGATTGTAGAGAAAGACAAAATGCCTTAATAGCAGCCGGCGCTGCCTCTCTGGGACCCAGGGGACACTGCAGCAGCCCGTAATAATCATCGTAAATAAAAGGGGATGGCTCTGGTGTGCGGCATGGGCCGTTAAAACAAGCCCTAGGGTGGAAGGGATGTCTTAAAAACAAGCTGGAGAGGATGTTTCTCTCCTCATTGCCCCTCTAATTCTCCTTTCCTGCATGGTGGAGCAGGGGAAGGCTGGCACAGCTCAGCTCTCAATTAGCCTGAACAGCACTTATAGATTATATAGTATTATAAATTATTGTATATTATTATGTGTTATCTGTGCTTCTCTGCTCCTGTGGCCTTAGGGAGGGGACTCCCACATCCTTAGGCTCAGGCCTGACTTTCTGACCTTGCAAAACTGAGTCTAGGCTGTGCTTAATCTTCCCAGGCCTCACACAGTGAACGCAACCAAAATTTCTCCCCCCTTTCCCTTTCCCAGCATTCTGTTTTCAGCTTGGTTTTCCCAAGTGCACTTCTCCAAGTGTCCTGGGGCTCTGGAGGTCTTCCTGCACTGGGTGGGAGGAAAAATCCAGAATTCCAGCCTGGAGATGCAGAGAAAAAGATACAAATCAACCTTCACAAGAGAGGAAAATAGAGGTAAATGGGGAGGAACACGGATTTTACTAACAGGGGATGCAACCACATCTCTCCCAGGCTCCTTGCCTGGAATATTTAACTCAAAACTAAGATTTTTCCAAACTTTAGTAGCCCTGGGATTAGTCCTGGATGTGGCATCAGAACAGAGCTCTTTGGGGCAGCCCCAAGGGACAGAAGGGCCTCCATACAGTAGAATAAACTTCCAGGAGAGACAGGATGTCTGAGACAACTTTTCAGAGAGCCTGGGACGGGCTGAAACCTCCTTCTGTAGTAGCTTGGAGCATGGTGGGGACACAGGAGGTCTCAGGAGGGAAGGGACCTTAAAAGACTTCAGCACAGAGGATGCATGAACTCCTTTTCCTTTTCTATAATACATGCTAGTCTCTCTCAGGGTGTTTTTCATGGCTTTGCAAGCAACAGATTGGCAGCTAAAACTGTTTCTCTCCCTCTGCTTTAGTTTCTTTCCCCCTCTGCAAAATGTTTGGCAGAAAGGAGAACCTGCACNGAAAAAAAAAGGAGTTGATTAAAAGCCCTGAGCTCTAGCTGCGAAAATGTTTTGAAGCAACTGTAACTACCTTTATTTTCTACATAATTCTTGCATTGTGGTGCATTCACACCCTTCACAGCTCCATCTGTAATTCCAGTGTGGAGCTGCTGGTGCTCCATGGGAAGGGTTTTTCTTGCCACATGCAGGGAAGCACTGCCCCACACCCCCCTCCAGCCCCCCAGGCTGTTCCTGGGGTGGGAGATCTCCCAGGAATGGCTGGGAAGAGCTCCTGGAGCGGGCTGGGATGCAGGGAAGCGATTTGGGGTGCTGCACATCCTGAGGCTGAGGTGTTCCTGCCCCTCTGAGGGATCTGGGGAGCGCTGGCCCCATCCCATCACCCCAAGGTGCTTCTCCATCCCTCATCCTGCTGCCTGCCCCCTTTCCCTTTGCCTCTGTGCTCCATCCCAGCCTCCCCCTGCTGTTAAACGAAGCTCCCTTTACCCCCCTGCATCACCCTGTCCAGAACTTCATCCAGTTCCTGGTGCTGTCCCCGCATCCCAAATTTGTAGCACGGGGGAGCTCAGCCTGGGTGTCCCCACCCAGGAGCTCCAAATAATTCCTATCCCCTGCAGCGTGAGGGGAAAAAAGGAGATAATTGCAGCTGCTCAGCTGCTGCCGGAGGGGTCAAGAGGGGCAGCAGCAGGATTTTGGCGTGCAGGTGATCAATTTGTCCCCTTCCCGATGTCACCTCCTCACTCCAGGCTGTGAGGGAGCGAACACGTCTCCCCTGGGACGAGGCTCTTCCCCAGCCACGCTGCACGATGAGAGTTCATCAAGCAATTGACATCCTGAGCAATAAAAGCACTTTGCTTCCTCCTGCAGCTTCTCCTGTTAAGCCCCAGCCCTCCCCGGCGAGGAACATTTTGACTTTGGGAACACACACTGGTCAAGACAGCTCTAGTGAGGGCTGGAGGCTGCAGCAGAGCTGAGCCCTTCCCTGGGCCTGGAGGGATGTCCTGCTCTTGCCAGAGGTGTTCCTGACCAGATCCGGTCAATACACCCCAAACCAACCTGCCAGGAATTGCATTTAGGGTGTGCTTCGGTCTCTGAGCCTGTGTGGAGGGTGAGGAAAGGCAGGAGAGGGTTGGCAGCCATTTTAGGGTAAATTTGCCGCTGCTCCTAAAGACCCTACGGGCCTGGTTTGGGAACACCTCACAGAGCCCTGGCTGCTCCCTGCGCACCTGCCTGTGGGATTTGGTGACACAGGACAGGCACCAGCTGGGAAACAGGATGGGACTGACCCCGGGCTCCTTTGGCACAGAGCAGGGCAAGCAGTTCCCAGTGAGCCTGGAGACCTGGAGCTGCCATAGGTGTGAGGGGGCCAGGGCTGGCACACAGGCTTGGCTTTCCACCTCCTGCAGCATCTGGCTGTTTCCAGAGACAAACCTGACAGCCATTCCCACCTGGGGCAGGACAAAAGGCTCCTTGCTCAGATCCATCCACACAGGATGGAGCAATTCTAAATGGACCCTGGGAGTTCCAGCTCTGGCTCAGGGCAGGGGTTGTTCCAAAGCCTCAAATTCCCTGCAACCCAAATCTGTGTGGCCAGAGCCAGCCCTGCCTTCACATCCAAACCTCTTGGAGCTGAAATTTTTTGGGATGCAGCAAATCATGGGGAAGGGAGGAAAGTCCAGGACCAGCCTCCTGCTCTGCTCCACCTGATGGAAAACGACCTGGCCAGGAGCAATCCTCTGTGGGATATTTATGGAGATTTCACACCAGCAGAGTATCCAGGAGCAATTTGGTGCCTCAGAAATTGCATCCAGAGCCGGAACCTCATTTCCAAGATGTCCTGGTAAAGCAGTGGCACTGTCACAGCCAAGGAGAGCTGTGCCCTGCTGTGTGCCACGTGTGCCACCAGCCCTGTGCCAGCACAGCCCCTCCAGCCTGGCCAGGGAATGCTGGGCTGCTCTGTGCCTGGATCCTCCACACTCCCCAGCCCACAGGTGGCTCCTCAGTGCCCTGCCACCCCAGCCACCTCTTCCCACGGCAGGGAGAATTTTATTTGGGAGCTCGGCACTGTCTGGGAGCACTGCTTTGCTCCCCTGCGAGGTTCCTTGGAAATTCACTCCACATCCTGCAGGGAAATGGAACCGTTTAACACCCCAGGAGCTCACCAGCTCTGCCTCGGTTCCAGGGATGGGCCCTGGCTGGGCCGTGGGCATGGGAAAAGCATTCCCAGGGGTGGGAAATGATCTCTTACTCCTGGACAGCCACTCCAGGGCCCAGTGCCCGTCCTGTGGGCACTGCCAGGGCCACAGAGGGCCGGGATGGGGACAGTGCCCACCCTTGGGCTGGGCCCGTGTCCATCCTGCAGGAACAGGGTCAGGACTGGGCAGGGCAGCAGATCCCTGCTCCTCCACAAGCTGAGCTGTCCCAGAGAAACGCAGCCAAGGCAGTGAGGGGCTGTGCTGTAGGGGAGGGCCCTGCCCTGGTAATCCCTTAGGGAAAACAAAGGGGAAAATGAACACTTCAAACTCAGCTCTGTAGCCTCAGCTTCGCAGGGACTGCTCCTCAGAACACACACGGGCAAACCTGGATGAATCCAGGGATGGAACAGGCTCAGGATAACCCCTGGGATGCTGCTGCTCCCATTCCAGAGTCCCCAGGGACACTGCAGGGCTCCAAGGGGAGCTGGCAGCCCTTGGAATGGTGCTGGAGCCACAGGGGCTCAAGGCAGAGGTTTGAAAGAGAGACACAAAGCTTTTATCAAACCCAGTGACTCCTACTGAGGGATCATAGAGATGGATAAAGGACCTGTGGGTCAGGGCAGGGACATTTTCAGCCTGGGAATGGGATCCATGCAGGGAAATGTGGTTCTCACTTCACTGCAGTGCTCCAGGATGCAGAAAATGCACTTTCCATTTGTAGCTCTGAGTCAAATTTTTTGACTCAAGGAAGAGTTTTTGCAGCCTGCTTTTCATCTTAATGTGTTTTGAATATTTTTTCCCCTTTATCCTTTCCTCAGAAAGCAGAAAATTGTTGTAAAAGCCTTTCTTTGTTAAAATCTGCAATTTCCAATTCAAAAAAACTTGTTTTTTCCCCCTTTTTTTTCCTGGGGTGCAGCTAAAGTTTCTAATGAGGAAAAGGCACTGATGCTCACTTCAGGAGAACTCCCTGGAGTTTTTCAAGCCCAGACCCACATGCCGGATGAGCCACGTTTTCCTACAGCTGCTGGTTAATGGGATTTTCCACACTCACTCCCACATCCAGAGGATTCCCTGCATCCCCCAGGAGAAATCCCACCAGACCCTTGTGGGTCCCAGGTTAAGCCTGCTCTTAATCTCCCAACACAAATATCTTCTTCTTTATCAGGTGTGGCCCAAAATCCATGGGATCAGTGGAGGAGGAGGTTCATGCATTGGGATTGGGGTGCAGCAGCCACTGAAAAGGGCAGAGTCCACCTCATGGAGAGTGAGAAGGCTCCAAATACTAAAATAAATCCTGTTAAAGCAATGAAAATAAAAACCTCAAATAGGATCTATTTAAGGATTTGCATCTGGAAATGCCTCCCCCTCCCCTCTGGTGCAGAGCCAGCTCTGAGGAGAGGTTTTAGTGCTGAAGTTCAGCTCTGTGCATCCTCAGGGCAGTTTTAGGAAGGGATCCTGGGCTGTTTTGGGATGAGGATGGAAATGGGGCTTTGCAGGGTCCCTCAGCAGCAGGAGCCTGCCCCTGGAATCAGCTCGGATGAGCTCATTCCCAGAGCAGAAGGATTGGCAGGAATACTGAGAGGATGACTGGAAATTAAAAACAAACAGAGGAGAGCCAAGAATCATTTATTTAGAGAACATTTTTCAGGTTTTGTTTAGGGTCTGGTTTTAGCCTGGCACTTGTTGATTGTATTTGCACTGGAAATAAGATAAATGTGACACCTGCTCCAGTTAATCTTTCCCTCCCTTTTCCTCCCCACCACCAAAACTCCTTTATTTTAGGAATTCACCAAAAGAGATTGGGGAAACGAGAGAGATGTAGGATGATGTGTCTGATTAATGATTCTCTGAGGGGAAAAGAAATCATTTGCCCACGATACAGAGCACTTTTGATTGAAAAGAACTTTGAATTCCGTGTTCAAGCCGGGAGCAAAAAGCAGGATAACAAACCCAGGAAAGCTCGTGTCCCTTCTGTTTATCACCACTGGCCCAGGGGCCTTTGCATTGCTATTAAAACAAGATATAGGGTGAGTAAATAGGAGTGAAAAGGAGTGAATACGCAAACAGGCTTCCAAATCCAACAGCAAACAGGGCCAGGATGGAGGGAGGATCCAAGGAGTGCCAGAGGAAGGAGGCTGGATGTATAGGGAAACGAGGATTCCTCGCTCTGTTGTATTTATTCTTCTTTTTAGCATGGTTTGTGCAGGGAAATCCCATTCTCTGCTGCCTGTGCAGAGGTGGGGATGCACTTCCAGCCAGCAAAGCTTTCCCCAAAGCTTTGGGAAGCAGGGCTTGGCTGGGGGGATTCAGATCAGGAAAAGTTTTGCCCTGAGCAAAGATCCTGCCAGTGCTGTGATCAGGGACAGCTGCAATGGAGTTATTCCATTCATCCCATCACTCCTTCTGCAATAAAAGACCATTAAACCCATCAAGGCAAAACCAGGGATTATTTTTCCCCCATCTTTCCACACGGACTTTTACTATCCAAGAAAACAAACCAGCAATTCGGCCATTTTCTCGCAATAATCCGTGAAGAACCACGAGCGAAGGAAATATTGTCCCAATCGTGTTAATTGGGTGCTAATGAGCCATTGCCCTGTTCCAGGGATTGTCTGCTCGTGTCTCCCCACCCTCCTCCCCCTGCTGAACCCCCTCTGATTCCAGGAGCACCAGGACCGGGGATGAACGCGGGCAAGGCAAAGCAGGAGAAGCCGGGAGGGAACGGCATGCACGGAATGAGCTGTTTGCTTTCCCCTGATTGTTGCTATTAATAAAACATTACATTAAATCAGGGCTGGAAGGACATAATTGGGATCATCCATCACATTTCCAGAGGAGAAGAGCTCCCGTTCGTCAGCTGAGGGGAGCAGGCGCTGCCACCTCGATGCTGAGCGGGGACAAGGGACAGCCTGATGTCCCCATGGTGTCCCTGTGGTCCTGATCCATCCCCTCCCCAAAATCAGCACCTTTTGTGTCCCTTTTCTGCCTTTCTTTCCCATGGACAAAGGCAGGAGCTGGGAAAAGAAGGGAATAACAGTTAGGGATCACATGGCCAGGCCAGAGTCTCCTGGGATTGGGGACTGGGGATTTGGGATTTGGGATGTCCCATCCCTGGAAGGGTTCAAGGCCAAGTTAAACAGGACTTGGAGAAGGTGGCCCTGACCAGGACGGTCCCTGAGGTCCTTCAAAACTGTTCTGATCCATGATTTGGGGTTGAGGCCGATCTCTGTCCACGGCCAGCTCCTCCTCACTCCCCAGGGAGACAAAAACTCTTCCACCCAGTGGGAAATGCCCCTGGGACTCACTGCAATGAATCCCCTGGCAGCAGGGAGCAGAGCAATTGCAATTTCAGCCACTTCTCAGGGCAGCTGGAACCATCCTGTGAAGAGCTGACCCAACAACTGGAGATTTCTTTTTCCCAATCCAAATAATTTGTGCTGGGCTACTGCACCTCATCCTTGGCAGCCAATAACTCAGCCATGTGTTCCCACAGGGATGGATTTGGGCTGCTGGGCTGGCAGTGAGGGAGTTCCCTCTGCCCCAAATTCCCACCTTGGCTCCACACTGAAAATCCTGCCAGGGGCTGCAGAACTCCTGGATCTCCCCAGATCTCCAGCCCTGGATGTGCCCTTAGTCTGAGCTCTATTAAATCCCTGTGCTGGCAGCTCCAGACTAAATTTCCAGATGGGACTTTGTTTTGTCCCATTTCTCTGAAATTTAATAAATCCTTTCATATTTCCCCCCAGTCTGAGCGTATTTGTCACTTTAACTCACAGCTCTTGATGTCTCTGAGACATCAAACAGGTCAAATCCCTTTGGTCTGGCGCTGCACAGGATTTTTTTCTCCAGGTTCAATCCTGTAACTCTTTCCTGAATCCTCAGATTTTCTTCACATCTCCAAGCCTGGCTGGACAAAACGATGCCCCCAGTGAGGCAATTCATTAGGAATGTTCTCTGTTATGGAAGTGAAACCCCCAGTGATCATTTCCCCGTATTTATGCTTTATTTTCCCATTCCTTGGGCTGCTCAAACAGCAAATAAATGGTGCCATACCCATTTATCAGGCTTATAACAAGCACTAATGACCCTACAATAAAAACAGAGGGAGAACTGGTGAGACAGAGATTAAGAGAAATAAGATAAACACACATGGGCTAATATTTTTAAAGCATGTCCCTAATTTCAGAGCATCAAGACATGATCACAGCTAAAAATTTGGCCATCCATCAAAATCCTGTCACAGGGAGAGTCTGGGACTCATTTAGACAATGAAGAGCTGAAGGAAAAGCCGGGTTTCTTACATTGCTAATACAGAGCTGAGCAATCCAAGAGGAGGATATTCCATTAATGGCATAAATGGATCATAATAAAAGGCCACTCTGACACGTCAATACTCTCACTCTGTGCCAGGAGAGAAATCCCAGATGGAAAAGGCCTTGGCCCAGCCCGGCAGTGCCCGGATCCGGGGATTTCAGGGGCTGAGGGTTCAGCTCCCAGCTCTCTCTTGGGTAGTTTCAACCTGAGCTCTGCCCCAGTTCAGCTTCCAGCTCAGAACTGGCTTTTCCTTGCCAATGTTTTTGGGGGGTGCAGCAGGGGAGGAGCAGGGGATGGACCAGGATTGTCACCATCCCGTCCAGGTGTTGGGGACCTCCCTGGCAGCCACTTCCCAGCCTCATTTCCCCAAAGCCAGCGCATCACCCACCCCTGTCACTCCACTAATTGGTTATCTGAGCACCAAGGATTAATTACTGGCACTTCACCTCCTCAGAGAGCTCTTGGGAACCACCACATGTTCTCCTGGCGAATTCCCTGACCCACACTGTGGGACCTGCTGGATTTAGGGTGCCTTTGCACTGACCCCACAGCTGCACCACCCCAGCAAAGCCCTGACCCCCCAAACCATGCCCAGAGCTCCAGATCCCAGCCCTGCACCCCAACCTCACTCCAGGAATCAGCCAGGGAAGGAGGAATTGGGCTTTTCCCTGCAGCTCCAGAGGCTCCCTGCTATCCCTGCCCACCCCACAGTCACTTTGTATTGTTTGGAGAGCTCCAGCCAGACCTGGGACTTCCAGGGAAAGGAGGAGATGCTTTATGAGCTGGGCTTTTTGTTCAGTTGTTCAGTTTTGGGCAAAATCTGGCATTTTCAAGAAATGGGATTTTTATCTTTCTTTTTTTTTTTTTTTTTTTTAATGACTGAGAGGTTTGAAAGTTTGGGGAATAGGAGCCAAGGGACAATGACAAGTTGTGGCGTGGAGCTGATCCTGCTGCTCCAAGTTTTTGGCTCACTCCATGAATCCAACCCTAAACTGCATCTTGAGGCTCCTCCAAAGAGAAAAGCAGCAATTTGCTTCGAGCTGAATGGGACTGAAGGGCTTTTCCCTCTTCTTTTAATTAAATGGGATTCCCATTTAATGGGAAATAAAGCCAAATAGAGAAGCTCTCCCACGGAGAGCAAGAAAAAAATAAAGGAATATATTACAAAAGCTGGGACCAGATAGGAAATGTTCATTTGGGGGAACATTTTGAGGAAGGGAATGGGACTGTTCTTGTTTCCAGCCAGACTGAGCAGACAGAGGGAAGAGTAAAGAGGAGAAGTAAACATTCCAGTGAGGTGAGGGGGTGAGGGGGGTCCTGGGAGACCAGGAGAGGAGGTTGGGAGCCAGAAGGGTGCTGATGGCCTCTCCTAAAATCCCTGTGACCTCCTGGACTGGCCAGGGAGTCCGAGGGGTTTGGCTGTGGCTCTGTCATCCACACAAATCCCACCCTGCTCAGGCTGTGCTGACCCAAGGCAGGGGACAGTTTGGGTGCCATCACTGTCATTCCCAAGTTGGAAATGCTCCAAAGCAGGCTGGAATTTGGAGGATGGCATTTGGGATTTGCTCAGGGCCTTGCTGGGGCTCTGCCATCCATGGAGGAGTGAGCAGGGATCTCCTCCCACAAAACCCAGAGCTCATCCAGCCTCCCAGCCTTTCTCCTCTTGGAAAAGTCACCCATCAGCTGGTGGGACAGCCCCCTTGGGTGCCAGCAGGGCTCACACTGCAGGGTTGTGGCTTTCCTCTCCCCAACAGTCCCTGGGAATGTCCCCGTGATGGTTCTATCCCATCCCCAGTTTCTTTCCCTGCTCTTTATTTCCATCGATCCGAGGCTCCCAGGTGCTCTGTGCTGTCCCCACACACAGATTTGGTCTTGCTGCAGTGGCTGGGGGACTTTTGGGGCTGGGAGGGTGACAGCACAGATGTGACAGGAACATCCCGCTGGGAACTGTTCAATAAGATGGGCTTGGGGACCGTGGAAGACAGGAGGGGTTTTTCTTGCAGTGTTTTCCACCCTCAGACCCAGCCCAGCCCTGCCCCAGCACCACCAGCACTGAGCACAGGCTCCTCCCCAGAGTTCACACCACTGCCCTGCTCCATTTCACCAGGAGAAAGCTGCCTGGAGTATTTCTGTGTCCCAGCCTTTCTGTGTCCCAGCCTTTCTGTGTCCCAGCATTTCTGTGTCCCAGCGTTTCTCTCTGTCTCAGCATTTCTGTGTCCCAGCATTTCCATATCCCAGTATTCCTGTATCCCAGCATTTCTGTGTCCTAGCATTTCCATATCCCAGCATTTCCGTGTCCCAGCATTTCTGTGTCCCAGCGTTTCCATATCCCAGCATTTCCGTATCCCAGCTTTTCTGTGTCCCAGCATTTCTGTGTCCCAGTGTTTCTGTGTCCCAGCGTTTCTCTGTCACAGCGTTTCCATATCCCAGCATTTCTGTGTCCCAGCATTTCCGTATCCCAGCGTTTCTGTGTCCCAGCATTTCTGTGTCCCAGCGTTTCTCTGTCCCAGCGTTTCTCTGTCCCAGCGTTTCCGTATCCTCGTTGCCAGCGAGTTTGTGCTCCCGGAGTAAAGATCAGCTCAGAGGGACCCTGCCAGCTCAGGTCACACCAGGGACCAGCCTCTGTGTCTGGGTGAAGCCCCCCCTTCCTGAGCCCAGCCCCTCCCAGCAAGGATGTCACCCTGCCCCGGGCAGTGGTGGCTTCCAGAAGTGATTAGGCAAGTTACCTCAGCACAAGGAAGCCCAGAGTGAGGAGGTGGCTCCTGAGCCAGGATTTTCTTCCTGCTGAAACAAGAGGAGCAGCTCTGGAAGCCTCCCTGTCCTTGGCATCACTCTCCAGGCACCTGTGGGAATGGCAATGGATTGGACTGACCCAAGGTGACTTTCCTCACCTTCCCTGCCTGTCCAGGGACTCCCTGCACTTCCCACAAACCAGAAAAATACCAGGACCCAGATTTTACACCTCCTGGATCAAGCTCTTCCCAGATTTCCCTCTATGTTTCTGAGATGGAAGCACAAATGATCTGGGGCACATTAATTCAGCCCCCAGAGTTTATGGAACAAATCTGGAGGGAAAGAGTCCTTAAAAGCACAGAGCTGAAGAGAAAAGGACAAGGAATGCAGTCCAGGAGGTGCCAGGCTCCTCTCTGGATGAAGGAAATGCCAGAGACTTCAGTCCATGCTCCAGTGAGGAGTCTGCTCCAGCGCCTGGTAGGAAACCCTTAATGAGGACAGGGATTAATGGCAGAGTGGAAAGGGCACGAGGAGCTCACTAAAGAGGAGCTGGCAGTTCGGAGAGCTGCCCACGGGGCTGTCTGGCTTGCAGGAGATCCATCCCAAGGACAGCCCAGTGATTTGGGACCTGGCCCCAGATCCAATGTTGGAAATGCAGGAGTGACAGCACAGCCAAGCACATCCCAGGGGAGAAAAGAGGGAAAATTGGTCGAATTCCTGGTGGGATTTATCTGCAATGCTGCTGGGCTTCTCCTGAGGGCAAACCCAAACAGGGAAGGGGCAGGAGAGGTCTGTGCTGCTGTCTAGAGAGCAGAGCACCCGTTTGCTGAGCCAATGGATTCCTTGGGAAAAGGAGGCAAGGAATATGTCAGGGAAGGAGAAGAGCTCCTGAGGTTAAAGGACTGTGTGTGCAGAGGGAAAATCAGCACAAATTAGGCAGTAATACATTTAAGCTCCAAATTAGGAGCTGTGAAGGACGTTTAAGAATTAAGGGGGAAAAAACCTACGTGGTTTTAAGCCAGAGTCTGGTACTTTAATGTAGGAAATGAAGGGGTTGTCTCCAACAGCAGGGATCTGGGTTGATCTGTGGGATTGTTTCCAAGAGCTGGATGGAACTGGGCCCCTGAGGGAGGCTCAGGAGGCAACGAGCTGCTCTGCAGTTCAGGTTTGTGCATGGAGCTCCAGTGGCAGCTCTCAGGTCACTTGTCCTGGTCCCCATCGTCGCCCCTCACCATGGGTGCCACAATGGCCTTGCAGCCATGGAGAGGGCAGCACATCCTGTCCCCGGTGTGTTCCCAGCCAGAGCCCCCCACCAACGTGGCAGGAGCAGGGATCTGCATAAAACACCTCCCTATGACCTCCATTTTCCATTTCCTGAGGGGTTTGGTTGTGGCTGAGCCCAAACTCTGAGAGCTGTCACCACCAGCTTCCCTCTGGGACTCCCAAACTCCGGCAGGACAGAGGGAAACACGGAGCAGATCAAGGACACCATGAGGGGAAAGAAACAAGGCAAGGAGAAGCAGAAGGCTCCTGTCTCCAACCCAAACTCCTCCTCCTCTGTTTGCTCGGGCTTCAATTTCTGCTGAGGAATTCCTCCTCGTGCTCCCATGCTCTGCCTTCTCAGGGAAAACAAACCTCCACATCCCACTGGCTTCTTGGCGCCGTGCAAAACATTAACAGGAAAAGCTTTTGATATCGGGGAAGTTGGGAGCTCGGGGGACCCGTTTGCACAGCTTGGAAGGTGAGGATTTGCTCAGATGGGTGGGCAGAGGATGCCCCTGGTAGGAGAGAGGAGCCGAGCTCAGTGTGCAGCCAGGAGCCTGATGGGATGGGAGAAATGAGTGAAGGAGGACCCAGTGTTGGATTTTGTCCCTGCAGACACACAGAGCTGGGGGAGCAGGGAAAAGCTGGGAGCGCAGCAGGGGTTTCACAGGGAAAAAGGGATTTTCCTGGGTGTGGGGAGGTGCCTCTGGCAGTTTCCTCCACTCCAGGGATTTCACAAGGAAACAGGGATTGTTCTGGGGATGGGAAGGTTCCTCCACCTCACAAGGGAGTTGTGATCACTCAAAGCTCTCCAGACTTTCCTGGTGTCACTCCTGGTCAGGACTGAGAGGAGCTGAGGGAGGTTCCTGCACATGCAGAGATTGGGAATGGTGGGCTCACATTGGAGTACAGCTGGAGACCCCTGAGGAAAGGATGAGGGAGAGGAAACAGAAGGGAAGGACAGGGACTTCTTCCCACTTGGCTTTGTGTCCCCTCTCCCACAGCATGGAGAGGAATGCCCATCAGTTTCCACCCTGCTGGGAGTGCTGCCTCTCTCCTGACCTCACAGGCTGTGGGAATTCCCACCAGGCTCTCCCCCACCCTGATCTGTGGGCAGTGACAGGTCTGGGACTGTGGGAGCTGCCTACGAGGAGAGTTTAGGGGAGCTGTGCACATCCCAAACCACCATGTGAGCCAGGGCTGAGGTCAGGAATGCTCTGCCAGCTGGTTGTGTCAGCCTGGGAAAGTGTAGATGTGTTAGAACAGACTCCAAAAGACATTTTCAGCAGGGTGAGAGCCACGAGGCAGAAGGGAGCAGAGCAGAGGAGGTGCAGGTCCAGCAGCTGAGCACAGCATTCCCTCTTTATCCTGTTTTCCAGCCGCCGAGGCTGTCACTCAGTGTTTGACACCCCAGCATGGAAATGGCTGAGAGGAGCCAGCCTGGGGCTGGAGCTGCAGCCAGGACTGAGCTGGGTCTGCTTGGTTTAGCTCTCAGTCACTTCAAAAATCAAAACTTCAGCTCCCTCCTAAGCAGGAGCTGAAGGGAGAGATGGGGATTCATCCTCCTGCTGGGAGCAGGATCCCATGCCCAGCTCCATCCATCACTCTGCTCTGGCATCTGCCAGGAAAGGAGAGATGTAAGCACAGGGGAACCTTCAAGGGGAAGCCAGCACAGACCTTGAGGGCATCTGAGGGAGGTTCCCCAGCTGGTGGCCACAGGTGGGTCCCCACAGCCTCCTTTGAAGCTGCCCCACTTAGTTTGAACTGCCAAGTTTTCACTAAGAGCTGGGATTTCAACCTAGATCTAATCCCAGGCTGGGGAGCTCTGCCTGGCTGCTCCTCTTTTTGATCCGTGTTGTTTATATCCATGGATGTGTCTCTCAGGAAAGCCTGAGGCAGGGGGCAGCCCCTCAGCCTCCCCTCTCCACGGGCTGCACCAGCTCTCTCCAGAAGCTTTGCTGGATGTTCTTGGAGCTCAGCTTTTCTGGGAAGGCCCAGCTCAGGCTGAGCCAATTCTCGTTGTGCTTTTGTTTCCATCCCAGTGGGTTTGGATTGAGCCCTAAAGAGCTGAGGGGAGGGTTTGGCCTTTTTTTTCTCGCCTTTTTTTTTTTTTTGGTTTCTCTCCAGGATGCTGCCTCCCATCCCCCTGTATTTGCTGGAGCTTTTGTAACCATGAGAAATGAGGAGATAAAACCACTCCTAACTCTGGAGCTGGAGCAAGGATTTGATGCTATCAAGTGCCTCCAAAGATGACCATCATCACCACCACAATGATGACCACGAGGGTCACCAGTGTCCCACAGACTGACCCAACAGCAAACTTAGCACTGGGAGCTCTTGCAGGAGAGATCTGGATAAATCCAGGCCTCATCTCATCCTTCAAATGTGGTTTTTTTGGACACTGATGTTGGGGAAGAGCTCTTGATGTAGTATAAATAGATTTTGGCGTGTATAAAAGCCTGGGCAGTGGCCCAGGGATGTCTTGGGTGGTGTGAATCTGCTCCTGGCCTTCAGGGTGAGAAAGATTTGCAAAGTTTTTGTGGGTTTTGGAGCGGGTTTGTTTGAGTTTTTAAACTTTCCTCAACTGATTTAGGGCAACTTGGGGATAATCCCCTTTACTGGGTTTCTCTGGGGGGCTGCTGTGGGGCATTTGCTGCTGCAGTGTCCTGCCTATGGGAAGAGCTGCTGAAAACGCTGGGGGAGGTTGGTCCTTGAGGCTGGGGAGTGCTGGAGCCCATGGAGGGTGTTTGGAGGATTTGGGAGATGGTCCAGCTGTGTTCCACCAGGAGAGGGTCTGGACCTGCTGCTGTGGGGGTGATGTCTGGGAAGGCTGACCTGGAAACAGAGACTGGGTAGAATAAAAGGATAAAAGGGATTTATTGAAAGGATCCAGCTTGGGCAGTGCAGGAACCCCTTGGGCTGCACCCANAAGCTAAAACTTAAGGCATCAGGAGAAGAGTGGTGGATCTGGAGGGTCAGGTTGAACAAACTCCTGGTTCAGATCTGCTGCAGCTGGGGGAGACCTGCCCTGGGGCCTGAGACCTGCTCTCCCAGCAGGGCTGTGGCAGAGTGGAAGGACTCAGCTTCAGCACAGCCACAAAACTCAGTTTCAGCTGAGGAATCAAAGCCAGGGGAAGAGTTCAGCCCTGCAGCCCCTTCTGAAGCCTGAAACCACCCAAGGGCAGGCTCAGCCCCCACAGAGGACCCAAAACCACAGGGGAGAGGGGAACTCCCAGCATCTCGTGTGCCTGATGCTGCCCCAGCATGGTCAGGGGCTGGAGAGCTGCTCTGGTACTTCTCTGGGGTCTTTGCCTGCAGGAAAACCCTAAAAGTGATTGGAGATCACAGCCACATTATGCAAACTGCAATTTGCATAATCATCATGCAAATTGAGATGGATAACCAGCTGTAACCAGACTCGAGTTGCTTTCAAGTGCCTCTTTCTCAGCTGCTACTTCAATCACTTAAAGGACAGGAAAAAGAAGAACCAAAAGTTCCAACTTTCTTCTCCTGGTTAAGCACAGTCACCGGGCCAGGGAGGGCCAGGGCGTGACAAGAGCAGTCCCCGAGTGGCCTGGAGGGGTCACTGGTGGCTTTCACATCCAGGAGACCCCAAAGGGACTGGCCAGAGCTGAAATTCCTTGGGCCTGGAGGAGCCCAGTGCGTGCTCTGCTCCATCCCAGGATTCCTGAGACCTCTGGGAAGTCTCTGGGTCTCCATCTGCCAATGCTTTGTGGGATCGTGGGGACAGAGGACATGATGGGATGTTCAGGTGATTTACTGGGAGTTAAGCTGCTCCTCTTGCATCTGAGGGGCTGAGAATTCTGTCTCCTGCTAGGAAAGGCATCTGATACTAAACATAACTGTGCGAAGCAAAATGAAACTGAAATCTTGCTCATGCTGTCCCTCCTTCCTGACATGAAGGGATCATTCCTAGAGGATCTCATCCCTCAGACACAACAATTCCTCTCCAGGCCTGGCAATTAAGGACACCTCACTGTCTCAGGCCGTGAGAAATGGAAACAAAAGTGATTTGGGGGGAGCAAACCTGGGGTAAATTGCTTCATTACCTGAAGCTGTAATTGCAAGATTAACCCTCAATGTGCAAATGGAGCCAACTTATAAAAGTGTGAAAACCTGTGACCCAACATCCCTTTTGGGTGTAGCCCCTTGGGAAGAGCTTTGTCTGCCCAAAATGTACCTGAAGGCCCTTCAATAAATATAAATAAAATGCTTTTTATTCCCTTAATTCTGTAGTCCCAGCAAGGCATTGCTTGGAGCTTTTCCATCTGGTCACGGTCCTTCCATAGCTCTGCCCACACCTGGTCCCTGCTCGGCAGGGCAGGTTTTGGTGATCTGCAGATCCTGCAAACCCACCCAAAATCTCAGCTCTGCTTCCTCTCCATCCCCTGGGAGCCCTGGGGCAATCCCTAAGGGAGCTGCTTCTCTTGTCTTGGTGTGATTAAGGGATATTGCTGCATGTCCCTGGGGAAAACAGATCAGGGAGGGCACAGGGTGACCCAGATAAGGACTTTCGTCAAGCAGAGAGGTGTGGGGACATGAGGGGTGACATGGAGATGTCACCTCATTAGGGCCAACTGCCCGGGGCTCCCTGCAAACCACCCCGGCTGCATTTCACCATTTCCCAACCCAGCTGACACAGTGGCTCAGTTCCTGCTGTGCCCCTGGCCGGGCGCAGGGAAATGGGGTCCAAAAGGGCTGTGGGGTGGCCTGAGGGCAGGGCTGGAGCTGCAGTGGTGGAGGAGCTGTCCCGTGGTGGCCCTCAGGTTGTGGGATTTTGTGGACAAGAGCGATGGGCACGCACCTGAGCAGGGCAGGGGTGGAGAGGGGAATTTCTGTTTGAAATTTGAGGACTGAGGTAAAGCAGGGTCTGTGATGTCCCCTGAGTTTCAAGGCAGGACTAAAACCCCTCCTGTGGCACCAGACTGGTGGGGGTGGAAACCTCTGAGGGTGAGTGGGGCACACGCACACCTGCAGGAGCACGGGGATCTGAGCTGGTACAGAACGGGTAAAATCCTGCTGGAACGCTCAAGGTTTTAATGGCAAACAGGAGAAATTGCTGAACCATCTGTCTGTGAGCTTCAGGGAGATGATTCAGGACTCGGGGATAGGAAGAGGGGCGACTTTGGGAACACTTTGTGTCTTGAGGAACAAACCAGCCCCCAAGAGAACGGAGATGAGGGATGACTTCATCGTGCAGTGCTGGCACACAGCACAGCCCAAACCTCGTCCCTGCTGAGAGAGGAACATCCAAAATAAATTAACAAAAACAAAACTCCTGATTTCCATAAGGAGGAGCCAATAGAATTCGATTCCAGCCCTTTCCTATTGGTGCAGCCAGCATGGCAGGGCACAGAGTGAGCAGTGTCTGACACTCCAAGTCTGCTGAAATTGGGCTTTTTTTTCTTGTTTTCCTGCCTCAGTAGTACACAGGTGTGGGGAGGAGGGAGAAAACAGAGAAATAAATGTTTTGGCAAACGCTAAAAGAAGGAATGTGTTACCCAAAAATACAGGTAGCAGCATTTGGGAGGAATCAAAGAAATTAATGGACTATGAATGACCAGAAGGGTCAAAGACAATAAGAAAGCACTTAGAGAGAGCAGGGGATTTATTTCTGGGTCAGAAATGGCTCTATTGTTGGAGCCAGGTGGTGAAATTGTAAAACAGCAGAGTAGGGGTGCTCCACAGATATTCCAAATCCAGAATAAAAAAGGGCAACAGGAGGTTTTATTTGCTGCAGTTCCTGGCGCTGGAGGGCATCCAGGCGTTGTCAGCCTCAGCTTGCAGCTGTAAAGTTGTTCCCCAAATTCTTCTTCCACACAGATCTTTAAAAACTGGGAGATTCCAGGGTGCTGAGGGATCCCCAGATTATTGCAACTTTTAGGGAAGTAATTGGGTCATCCTAAGGCAAAGGGTGGGAAAAACCATTTGGGGATTCATTGGTGAAGGAGCTGGCACTGGGCATACCTCTGTGAATCAGTGAGGAGTCGATTGGGTGGATTTAAGGTTTCTCCAAGAATTTTGGCTTGGCCCCATGTGGCCTCTTGTTTCCTTCAGGAGCATTGTGGGGAATTGAAAGGGTCCTGATTTGCTGGAGGGGTCACTAATTAATAACAGAGGGATCAGTGGATGTTTGTTCCCGTGGGGATCTCCCATGGACTCTTCCCTTGGTTCAGGGACATTTGATAACTCGCTGAGGGACAGGGACAATCATGCTGAAGTGCAAGAACCACGGTGAGAGGGGCGAAATCCAGCAGCAATGGGGTGAAATGATCCCACTGTTCCATCAGGCCACAAGGAGGGTGTTCCAGGCTGCTGGGAAGCAGGAAAATCCAGGGTTTTTTTATGTGTACATGCACAGGGCAAGGGATCAGCCTTTAAAGCAGTGCCTCTGAGTCAGCAGGGATCTCTGTCTCCAGCAGGAGGAGGGTCCCAGGTGATCCCTTTCCCTGTGGTCAGTCCAGGGTGAGCCCATCCCCACTGCAATCAGCATTATCCCAAAAATCCATCACTGTTTGCTGGCTGTTGTCCAGCAGCTCAAGGAGCTGTCAAAGCACCCGCGAGGTCAGGCCCGGAGCCAGGTGTGAAGAGCAGGAGCTGAGAGGTGTAAATGTGGGATTTAGGGCATTTGTGGGGTGGTTTCAAAGCAAGCTGCACCAGGGACGGCTCCTTCAGCATCCAGCAGCTCATTTTGGAGAATGCTTCATCCTGGAATGACTCAAAGGAGCTGTTCCTTCTGGATCAGCCATCCCTGATCCCAGCCGGGATCTGCCTGGGCTGGCTGGGGTGGTTACATGCATTATTCTTTTTTAAGCTGAAAATAACGAAATAACACTCCGAGCTCCTTGCTCCCACACTGGAATCACAACCAGCCATGAATAATTCATTTTCAAATAATTAATTATTCAGCTTATTTCTTCATTAGCTGAAGAACCTGAACGTAATTAGCTGCTTACCTCCACAAAAAGCACCACACTTTTTCTGACACAAATAAATAAAATATGAGCGGATTTTCACCCCAGAAAAACCCCAAACAACTCAGCCACTGGTGCCCCTTTAGAGCAGCGTCCCTGAGGACCTTCCTGGGTGTTCCCGTGCTGCTGCTTATCCATGGAGGTGGAATTGGATCAAGGTCTCCCAGTGTTTTCCTGGAGAAAATCCCTAAAAATCTGATCTGAGCCAGCTGGGATGGGGTTGGAGATCACTGGGGGATCTGGTGGGACTTTCTCAGCCTGTTATCCCGAGCTCCTGCCTCTCCTGGGATGGGGGGAATGCTGCCTTCTCATCTCCTTAAAATACTGGTGTATTTGGCTTGTGGATCCTTTTAAAATTTATCTTTCCAGGAGGAAAGATTTGTCTTTCCAGCCCTGTGCTCTGGATCAAACCCCGTTGGCATTCCCATCCTGCATTCCCAAAGGTGTTGGCAGAGGTGGACACTGGGAAAGCTGTCCTTGTCCCTTTAGCTGGCATCCCTTATCCCACCACGGTTTCCAGGGTGGAAAACTGGACCTTGCCTTGCCTTGTCCTGCTTGTTCCCCTCTCATTCTTGTGGCTGTGGATGGGAATTTCCTGGGAAATTCCAGTTTTCCATGCAGCTGCTTGGTTTTGCTGGTGGCTTGTGGCTGGCAGCGGTGACATCCCAGCCAGGGCCTCCTGGAATGGATGCTGGGGGTTTTCCTGCCTTGCTTTGTCTTCTGCAGCCACCTCAGCCCTGTCTGGCTGTGTTTTCATTGACAGGGCAGTAATTTCTCCTCCTCACCACCCTGAATGTCCCTGCTGGAGTTTGGGAGCTTCTGACACTCCGGGCTCTGTTATCTTTGGCCTTGCTGCTGCTCTGCTCCTCCATTCAATATCCATCCAGGCTGTGGGATCAACCCTTGCCTCCCCTTTGTTCTGCTGTCCCCCACAGCCAGAGGAGGGTTACCTTGAGCCAAATATCCCAACTGCTTGCTCTGAAGAAGGCTCTGCATCCCCTGCTTGGAGCATCCATCTGCCCTCCCCCTCCTCCAGCAGCTCCAAGAGTTCCTTCCCAAGGCTTTGTGATCCCCTTGCGGATTTCAAGATCAGGCTTGGCAGGGAAGGAGCTGGAGATGTCAGGGCTGCTTCCCTGGGGCTGTGACCTCTGGTTTCACATCTGTGAGCACATCCAGGGGGAGCTCCAGCCCACGGAGGGGTCAGGTGGGGACTGGATGTGGCCTCTGCTCCCGTGGGAGAAGGAGCTTGGGGCAGGGCCAGGGCTGGGACAAGCTTGGAACTTGTCTGGCCAATAATTCCCCCTCTTCACGGAGGGTTTGGAATACTCAGCATTCCATGGTGTCTGCTGCAGCCCTAGGCAGGCCCTGCCTTTCAGCAGCTGCAGAAGTCATCCCAGACTCTGGGATTTGTGGAGTTTGGGGTCACAGTGGCTGCTGCAGCTCAGCCTGGGCACTGCAGGAAGCCCTGGGCTGGCCTCTGGATCCTCTGCACCTGCTGGATGCCCGTGTGAATCCCAGAATGGTTTGGCTTGGAAGGGACCTTAAAGCTCATGGAATTCCCACCCTGCCATGGGCAGGGACACCTTCCACTATCCCAGGTTGCTCCAAGCTCTGTCCCACCTGGCCTTGGACACTTCCACCTTCTCTGGCCTTGGACACTTCCACAGCTTCTCTGGACAAGCTGTTCCATCAGGATTCCAGCCCATTCCAGTGATCCTGAGACCCCTCCAGCACTATTTTGGCAGTGCTGGCTGTGATTCTTGTCCCAAACCTCCCAGCTCTGCCTCCTCTCTCCCTGCACATGATGGCAGCTCCTCTTTTTCTCCTGCCTTCCTGTTTGCCATGCAGTTTTGCTGGAGCTGGCTCTGTCAGCTCCATGCTTTCCTGCCTTTCTGCTGAGCTTGGTTGGAGCTGTGCAGGCTTTATCCCACTCCTTTTTTTTTTTATTTATTCCTATTCTTCTGCCTTGTACCCGAGCCAGGAGTGCCTCAGAGCCGGTGTTGCTCAGCTCTGCAGCTGCGTGCTCTGTACACCCTGTACCTTCCTGCGTGTTCACACTAAGTTTTCTGTGCCCTAAATATTCTCTGGGGGAGATATTCCCAGCTGTTCCCTTCCTCTGATGCCCACACCTTTTGCACAGCCTCTCCTGGAGGCTGCAGGTGGTTTTTCCCGTGCCCAAGTCCCGATCCTCTAGCCGTATCTTTGTTTTTATCACCTTTTTCGGCAGGTTGTAATGACTGCTTTTATCTGTTCTCCTGGCAGTCTGGATCTTCAGGCAGCTTTTGCAAATGCTGACTTCTCTTCCCTCGGTGATCTCCCTGCCTGAAATTCCAGCTGCTGGAGATTAGGCTGTGTGCTCAAGGATATGCATCTCAAAATTGCCTCCCTTATCAGGCTTAATGGCTTTGCTCGATGCTCGGCCCTTCCTGGGCTCTTCCATGGAAAACTTTGCGGTGCCTGCTGCCCCTGAGGTCCTGGGGAGGAGGGCAGTGCCTTTGGGACCAGGGAAGAGGGAGACAGGTGGGGAATGCTGGAGCAGGTCCTGTTTGGAGCTGTTGCATGCAAACGGATCCTGAAGCAGCAGCAGGGTCGCTTTAAGGGGCTGTTGAAGTCATTATTTGACCATATGGATGCAGCCAGATCCTCACTGCCCATGGGAGGAGCTGCTCCCAGGGCTGGGGG